>JAOXYA010000009.1:4641607-4652436 GCA_028565675.1 Sorex palustris | reverse complement strand
ATTGTTCATCAATTTGCTCGAGTGGGCACCAGTAACATTTCACAACAAATTGTGAGACTTGTTGTTACTGTTTTTGGCATATCGAATACGTCATGGGTAGCTTGCCAGGCTTTGCTGTGCTTTTCTCTGTAGCTTGCAGGGCTCTGCGAGAGGGGCGGAGGTATCAAACTCTGGCTGGCCATGTTGGCTGCACACAAGGCAAACACCCTACCTGTTGTGCTATCACTCCAGCCCTGATCACAAAAATCTTATAACAAAAATATTATTAGTTCAGTTTTTTTTTTCTGGGACCCTATCCAGTGGTGTTCTCATAGGTTTTGCACCATTATCTTGACCATAGCTGCCGGCTAGGTAAGCACCCAAGACCTTTGTTTTACCACTCCTTTCTCTCCAATTTTGTACAAGAGTACATGAGGCAACCCATCCAAAGCTACCCAATTATTTTCTAAGATTCTATTGCACATTGTGTGAATGTAAAAATTTCCAGTGCGAATAATATAAACTAACAGAGTATCTTGGTCAGGCAAACACTGACCTCTAATGTTTGTGGTGACAAATGGGTAATAATTAGGAATCCTCCACATACTAATTATTTTACACAAACATGGAAAGAAACATGAAGTAAGGTATCAAAATGAGAAAGCAACAGATGCCAGAACAAGGAGACAGGCTGGTTCCTCAAATGTCAGAGTGGATGTTCCTTAATTCTGTCCTTATCCAGCTACTGTCTCTCTGATAAAAAGGAGGTCGTATATATGAAAGTAAAGAGCTCTGTCTCTATACAATGGCTTTAGAAGGGCAGTGCAGGAAGAACATTTCCTTGCATGAGCGAAAGTATTGCAGTCTCACTACCAAGAGGTCTGGAAGATTTCCCAGACTCTGCACTGCCAAGCAGCTGGAAAACTCTGTCAGAGGAAAGCTGAGCTCTGGCACTTCAGTACAGCAAGTCCAAGTGAACATTATGATCCAACAGCTAAAGATGCATTTTGGAGGGACCAGAATGCTCTTGACCCATTTCCAACTGGACACCACAAAGAAGCAAAATTCTTTGTGTTCCTTTCATCCATTACAATAGCAACAAGGATCTCTAACCCTGACACCTGACAGCTTTAGCAGGATCAGGAATAATGGATGTTCATTCTGTCTAGAACAAAGGAAAATGCCAAATGGAACAAGTCTCATACTGGTTGACACTCCAGGGCACATATTGTGGCATTCCAGTTTGCTGCTGTCCTTCCCAATGTTCATTTCCTACCTCTCCTTTCATCATGTTGCTAAAACCACCAGCACAATATTGAGCAATGAATGTCAGAGATAGTGCACATAATTACCTCATTCTGACACTAATGGAAATGATTCTAATGTTTCACCATTAAGCATGACTTTCTCTGCAGGTTTCTATAAAATATTCCTCATCATTACAATTTCCATCAAGTGCTTATAATAGAAAAGAAAAGGGAGTAAAATCAATCATCTAAACCTTTACCTTAAGAGACGTGGGGGAAAAAAAGAGGAACAAATTATATTCAAAGTAAATAGAAGGAAGTAATTGAGATAGAGCAGAAATCCAATGAAATATAAAACAAACAATAGACAAAATCAACAAAGTCAAAGATCAGTGTTTTTAAAACAAAACTGAAAAATGCCTACCAATTCTGATTAAGAAAAATCAAGGGAAAACACAAGTCACTAGTATGAAGAAGGTAAGGGTCCTATGGGCATGCTAAAAATAGAGCTGAGACAAAAGGCCAACTCACTCCACCAAGACTGAAACTTTAGGTCCAGGATTAGCAAATTCTTTTCTAAAAAAAGACTGTAATTATTTATGGGCCACTGGTCTCTCTTATGATTCTACCAGCCATTGTAGGTAAGAGTAACCAAGACAGGGTTGGCATTGATTTTGCCAGAAGGTCAATACTCACCAGTCCCAGACCTAGAAGTAACTTTCTTCAAAACCATAAACATCCAAAACAGACTCAAAGGGAAAAAAAACGAAAAATACTAAGGAAAAGTACTAAGGAAAAATATTCAAACAAACAAAACAAATCTATCTTTTCAGGGCTGGAGAGAGAGTATAAGACTTAAGGCATTATGTTGCTAATCGCCTACATCAGTTTGAATCTCACATATAGTTCTGTGAGCACTTCCTGAGTGATTACTGAGCACAGAGCCCAGAGGGAGGCTCTGAGCACTGCTGGGTATGTGCCTTCTACCCCCACCAATAATAAAGGATACACGGGGCTCTAAGGAATACAGCAGTGACTTAGAGTGCCATGTGGTCAAGAGCTCAAACTCCTGGTGTCACCACACATTATGAGCACAATTCCTACAACCCTACTGACAGCACCACAAGTGATTTATGGTCACACTACAAAGGGATGTGACCCTTTCCAATCTCTTAAGTATATAACAAAAGATCGGACCCCTGGTGACCCATGGAGAGCACATATGAGCACCCAATGCCCGCAGCAGGCAGTACAAACAGAACTTGCATGTCTTGGCTCTTCAATGTGACTCTGGCTAGCACGTGGGCAGGGGCCACAGCTACAGAACAGCAAGCTTTGGTAAACACAGAGGCTCAGGATGCAAGTCAGCAGCCTGAAACCACAGCCAGAAAGATGAAGCTTAATCACCAGGAGCAGGGGCATGTGAAAGCCCTGGTGTTACATCAACATCATAAACACTAAACAATGAAGGGGAGGCTGGGAGGGGAGGGAATAAGGACAATAAATTAAGCCATTCATTAAAAGGTGACACCGCAAAAAATGAATTCATGATTTTAAAATGTTCATTGAAAAAAGCTCAGGGCCCAGATGGCATCAGTAGTGATTTTTTTTTTTTTATCAAAAACCCTTCCACAATCGCCTAAAAAAGAATACCTCGGGCCACAACTGGCTCTATACTCAGGGATCACTCCTGGCAGGCTCAGGAAGTACTAGGATACCAGATATCAAACCCAGGTTAGTCACATGCAAGGCAAATGTCCAATCTGTTGTACTATCATTCTAGCCCCCTAACTCCTTTTAGGAGGACAATCCTTATCCCCAGACCTGGCAAAAATGTTGTGAGAAAAAAAAAATTACAGGTGTCCTCATGGACATAAATACAGAATTAACTCCTTGACTGGATGTCAAACATCCAGAATTCAGCAAGAAGGGACCAAAAGTAGAGCTAGAGAGATAATGCAGCTTGTCTTGCATGCAACCAAGCCTGGTTTGATGCCTAGCATGGCCTATGGTCCCCCAAGTACCACAAGGAGTGATCCTTGAGCACAGAGCCAGGAGGAAACCCTGTCCACAGACTTCTGTGGTCCAACCCCCAACCCCAAACAAAACAAATATTAATACATTTAAGAGATCACACATAATAATTATCTGAGATTCATTTCCAGAGTTCTATGTTGTCTTAACATTCAAACATGCAACTCAGTAACAAAACAAGAGAGCACAGAAATGCCTCAATGAGCTGGAAAAGTTCGGCACTTCTTCAAGGATGTGCTCCTTCAGAGTAGAGTACTGGGCACATTTTTTTCTATTTGAGAAAGGATATTGAAAAACTCTGTAATTACGGCCATACCTATTGGTGAAAACCTTTTCCTCTCTAACACTGGAAACAAAAAACAAAACCGTGCTCTCTACTTCTAGCCAACTCTGTGCACTGAACCCGCAACTTGGGGAAAGAAAATAAAGAGCAAAAAGAGCTACAGAAAAGTAACAAAGCTCAGTATTTATAAGGGATAAATTTAAGTACACATTAAAAATAACTATTAAAATAGCTCTTCCTGGGCTGGGAAGGGAGTGTAGAGAGTAAGGTGCTTGCATCTGCCTCGCAAGCCATAGATCCAAGAGCCATGTCCTGGAACCATCCCTGATCACAGAGCCAGGAATAAGACCTGGGAACAGCTGGGTGTAGCCCCCGAACAAAAACAAAAAGCCAAAGCTACTGCTATAACCAGTAAGCAAATTTGACATAGCCCGAAGATTTAGGTAAAACTTTCAAAATTAACACATTTCAGAACGATCACTTCCATGGGTGGGGTATAAAGAAAGATCGTAAGGGAACAACAAATAGTCAAAAGCAAAAGAACTGGAGAGTTGGTCTACAGAACTGAGCTGACCAGGAAAAAGAGAGAAGGGTCAGCTTTTGGGGCATTGGTGGAGAGGGGCACTCTGATGGGGTGTGGTGTCGGAAAGATACATGCACAAAAATGTCATTAACATTATTTAAAAAAATGGTACTTCAATAAAAATGGCAAGGGGAAAAAAGCTCCAATATATTTCTCTATTATGAGCCACAAATATTGGGAAACTAAATTTGAAAATTAATTAGTGTAAGTTTATAGCATCAAAAACATATCAATCATCTAAAAGTATAGCAAGAAATGTGAAGACCTCTTTAGTAGAAAACAGCAACTATTGCTTAGAGAAATTGAAAATCTTTATCAAGAGCCATATCGTGTTTTTGGACTGCAAGAACATTTGCTGTTGTGAGATGTATCCTCCCAATATTTTTATTTGTACTAAATTCCCTCCTACTCAACACAATTAGCTGAATGATTAAGTAGATTTTTAAAAAACCTTTTTTCACAAAAATGGTTTATCAGCAATGTGATAAAAAAATTTTATATAGAAATGAAAAGCACCTAGCATTAACTAAACAATTTTTTAAATGTTGGAGGCAATAAATAACATTACTTTAAGGCTTACTGTATAGCTACAGTAATTACAATGTAAACCTAGCATAAAGACAGAAAAATAGATCAAAAGAACAAGAGCATCTGGAAATAGATGCACATATAAAAACAGCCATTTGACTTCTGACTAAGGTGCCAAGTTAATGCAACTGAAAGAGAAAAGGTGTGTGGATCATAGATTGAAATGAAAAACCCAGAAGCATAAAGCAACTGAGAGGAAACAGGAAAATTCTTTACACCGAAGTAGAATGTCTGGCACGTGACACAAAATGCAGCAATCATAGAAGAAACACAATGACATGCTACCTTGCAAGCAAATTAAAGCGTTCTTATCACAAAACATATCATTAAGAAAATGAAAATTCTCTTCATTTTTCCAACAAAGGACTAGTATGTGAAACAGAGACATCTAAGAATTAACAACAGAGAGATAAACAACCCTCTTTAACAAAACTGCTCAAACTACTTGAACAGACACACGACAAGATATACAGATGCCAATATACATCTTTAGATAGTGAGAACCATCTTTAGATAGGGAGAAAGGCAAAGTAAAGCCACAAAACATGATTTCAGACCCACTAGAATGGCTATAAAAATAAAAATAATAATAATAATAATAATAATAATAATAAAGACTAACAGTCGCCAGCACTGACCAGTGTATACAGCAACTGAAGATCTTTGATGTTCATGATGAGTGAGAATGGAGATTTGCTGGTAGTTTCTTTCCCACTCCCCCTGCTTTTCCCTTTATGTTTTTGGGCTACACCAAGAGGTGCTCAGAGGCTACTCCAAGCTCAGTACTGTGAGAATCACTTCCTGTTTTGCTGGGGTGGATGTGAGGGAGAAACCATGCAGTGCCAGGGATCAAACCTGGGCCTCATGTATGCAAAGAA
This sequence comes from Sorex palustris, assembly GCA_028565675.1. Lineage (NCBI taxonomy): Eukaryota > Metazoa > Chordata > Mammalia > Eulipotyphla > Soricidae > Sorex > Sorex palustris. The sequence continues at coordinate 4,646,844 of JAOXYA010000009.1, read as the reverse complement.
TGCACTTCAGCCCCTTCTCCCCAGTTCTATTTGGCAGTTGTGTGAATGGTTAAAAATACACATCTTCCCCATGATTCTGGAATTTCACTTTTTTGGTATTTACCCAGGAGAAATGAAAAGACATGTCCACAAAACTCCCTTGCACAAATATAAAGAAGTGTACTAGAAATTACAGTCCCTAACTGAAAGTCCAAAAGCCTGTTATAGGAACTTTGGGGTCCTTGGGGGAGGGAGGTGGTACTCTGGTAACGGCGGCGATGTTAGAATTATGTGCCTGAGAAACCATCATTAACTGTACTGTAAATCAAAGAATCTCAATAAGTTAAAAAAGATAATAATACCTAGCATTTCTCAAATAATCTAGCATTTCCAGGAGCAATATGAGCGTTTTAATATACCTCACTTTTTGTTTTGTTTTGGGGGACCAACCTACTGTACTCATGTTGCCTATTTTTTTTTTGCACATCAATGATGCTCAGGACTTATTCCTGGCAGTGCTCAGGATACCACATATGGTGCCAGGATTCAAACCAGGGTCAGCTGCATGTAAATCCAGTGCTTTAAGCCCTGTACTGCCTCTCAAGTTTCAGTTTCCCATGTTTGAAATGCTTCCATTTCTCTTTTTGATGATTTTATCCTGCTGAACCATAAGTTAGGGAAGACAGGAAATCTTCCTGACCAGATCACACCTTCCTGTACAAAATGCTTTTGCCTCAGAATCATTCAATCTGAAAAATTAAACATTATTTTGTCATATTTTCGAATACTGGCAAGGCAGGATATGTATTCAAAATATATTATTATTATTTACTTTAACACAAACATTAGCTAACATATAGTCACATTAGGTCTACAGGAAACATATTTTTATTTCTTAATTTCTATTTTAGAACCATGATTTAAAAAACTGTTAATAAGGAAAAATAGATTTTTAAATTCTTTTTTTTTCTTTTTGGGTCACACCTGGCAATGCACATTGGTTACTCCTGGCTCTGCACGCAGGAATTACCCCTGGAAGTGCTCAGGGGACCATACAGGATTCTGGGAACTGAACAGGGGTTGGCCACATGCAAGGCAAACCCCCTATCTGCTGTGCTATCACTACAATCCCAAAATAGATTTTTAAAATAATTGTCTTAGTTGATCTCATTATAATGTGGAAGTGATAATTACAGAAAGAAATGCCCTATTCAGGCAGATCATCAATTACAGCTACTCTGGTCTCAGTCTTAAAATTTAACTAGTTTAAAGGAACAAGGTTCATTTTCAAGAGCACAGTTCAAGTATTAGGAAGAGCAATTTTAATTAAAACACCAACCCCAGCAGATGGTTGCATACACTTTTAAAGAGAGAAAAGTAAAGGGGTTTCAATTTAGATGCGCACACTTCTCATGAACCAAAATACAGCTCTAGCAGTATTTACGTCAGCTTCGCTAAGATGCATATTAGCATCAGTTGCAAAACTGAAAACTGTGTTGAAGACATCTGTTGGCTGGTCTGTCAAACATTTCAATTTGTGCTAGAAGTGCTTCCTAATTAAGCAGATAAACACTTCCTTCATAAGCCATCCTGTCTACTTCTCATCCAACATGAAAGAGAAGCGTGATGTATCTCTTGAACAAAATAGTCAATGTTAAAATAATTTTTAAGGAAGAAAAATGATTAATTCTATTAATTAGTGAAGTGGGCTAGAGCGATAGCACAGTGGGTAGGTCGTCTACCTTGTACACAGCCCACAGGCCAACCTGAGTTCGATTAATCCTCCGCCTTCGATTCCTCCACCCCTCTCCGAGAGCCCGGCAAGCTACAGAGAGTATCTCGCCCACACAGCAAAGCCTGGCAAGCTACCCTTGACGTATTTGATATGCCAAACACAGTAACAAGTCTCATAATGTTACTGGGCCCACTCGAGCAAATCGATGAACAATGGGGAGGACATTGACAGTGACAGTGACAATTAGTGGAGTAAAACTAAAGCTGCTAGACTAAGAAAATGTAAAGCAATAAATGTAAAAACAAGAAGCCGGGAGATAGAGCACAGTGCATAAAGCACTTGGCAGGAGTGATCCTGAGCACAGAAACAGGAATAAACACTGAGCCCGGCAAGCTACCGAGAGTATTCGATATGCCAGACACAGTAACAACAAAGTCTCCAATGGAGACGTTACTGGGCCCGCTCGAGCAAATCGATGATCAACGGCAGGGCCTTTACCTTTACCTTTACCACTGGATTTGACCCGGAAACTAAAACAGAAATGTGCAGCATGTACATATATGCAAGACCTTTAGGTATAAAAAGGAAAAACACCTAAATAACCAGTAGATAAGAGGAGGAGGAGCAGCAGCAGAGGGAAATAATAATAGGTGGTCTTACAACATAGTGGACAGAAGTAAACAATTTCTTTATCAACACAGAAGACTTTATTAAGTGAAATATATCCACATGTAAAGGACATGGACAAATACAAAACAAAGAGCAAAACAGAGGGGAAGAGGAAAGGGCTTAAGAAACAGTGTGTGATTTTCCCTGATGCCAGCAATGAGCTCAGATGCCAGGAGAGTAGAATGAGGTTACTAGGCTCACACATGGCAGACTGATGGAGAGCTTGGGCACAGACCCAAACATCTTGTTTTTGAGGATTAAAACCGAACATTTCTGTATTCAGGGCTTGGTCCTGGCTTTACATTCAGGGATCAATCTGACTCAGATAAAGCGTTCTGCCCCTGTGATTCTCACCTCCTGCACAAGGTAGGGAGGGAGGAAGGGAATCAAGATATTGACTTAACCCTGACAGTCTTGAAGTGCAAGGCACTGTAGCACTGTAGCACTGTCCTCTCATTGTTCACCGAGAAGGCACCAGTAACATCTCTATTTTGAGGACTTGTTGTTACTGTTTTTTGGCATATCGGATATGTCACGGGGAGCTTGCCAGGCTCTGCCATGTGGGCGGGATACTCTAGCTTGCCTGGCTCTCCGAGAGGGATGGAGGGATCAAACCTGGGTCGGCCGCATGCAAGGCAAATGCCCTACCCGCTGGCAGTACAGTTAAAGGGCTTGGGAAAAGTCTACCCATTGCCTCTAAGAAACTGGATGAAGGCTTAGAGTTTTGAAGAGGAAGAAAGTCCTCAAAAAGAAATCAAAACTGAGGGCTGGAGTGATAGCACATTGAGTAGGGGTTTGCCTTACACAAGGCTGACCCAGGTTCAATTCCCAGCATCCCATGTGGTCCCCTGAGCACTGCCAGGAGTAACTGCTTAGTGCATGACCTAGGAGTATCCTCTGTGCATCGTTGTGTGACCCAAAAAAGGTGGGGGGAAAGAAAGGAAAAGAAATCAAAACTGTTACACCTGGTTGCATGGGAGCTAATATAAAAGGCACATGAACCTGACACAGATTCAGTCCCCGGCACTGCCTAGTCTGAGCACCACAGAACGTGGCTGTGGAGGGCAGTGAGTACGGCCAGGCTGGCTCTGGTGATCCATGGCACTGCAAGGCCTAACCAGGCAACACCACACCCTGAGGCGCTTGCATGACACCAAGTGCTAGCTTGGACAAAAATCATAGGGAATGGCCCCAGTCCCCTGAGCATGCTTGGGAGGCCCAAAACAAAACAAAACAAAACAAAACAAAATGATAGGTTTAAAAAAAATGATAGGTTTAACATACATGAGGTGCTGCGTTCCAATGGACCCTGCCAATAACTAAAGAATCAATGCATCACCCATAAATCCTGTAGCTACCAGGGAGGGAGGGAAAAACAGTAAAAACACATTTGAGGGGCCTCTAATCAAGACAGGCACACAGAATTTCTACAGAGATACATGCTTAAAAAGAACTTTAAGAAGTAGAACATAAGGAAGTTGGAGAGATTGTAAAGCAGGTAGGGCACTTGCCTTGCATACTTGCATATGGCTGACCCTGGTTTGATCCCTGGCACCACCAATGGTGCCCTGAGCCGAGCCACAAGTGATCTCTGTGCACAGAGCCAGGAGTATGCCCTGAGCACTGCTGGGTGTGTGACCCCAAAAACAAACAAAAAAAGAGAGAGACAAATTCAACTCTAAATGAAATAGATTTAGCAGAATAATCAGAGCAAAGCTATGGGATTGTCTTAGAAAAAAGAAAAACAAAAAAATGCAATAAAGGAATGAAATACAGAACTTTTTCACAGGGGTCATAGCACGCAAAACTCAGGGACCTGGACAGCTCCCAGAAGCATCAGCTCAGCCTGCACAAACGAGTGGCTCTTAAGGGTCACGAGGCTGTATCCCAAGTGATTCTGGAGATCAAACTAGAACTCACACTCACACATGCTAGGTATGTGCTCTAACACTTGAGCTATATGCTAGTCCCATGAAACAATTTAAACAACAACAAATTTGGGATATTGAAATAGAATGAAAATAAACTGATGAAATGGGAACATATAATGAAGCATTTTATGTTATTTGTAAAAATAATCCATATCTGTACTATCATTTGAAATGAATCACAAATATAAGATACAGAACATCCAGACCCTGCACCAGGCTGTCTTCACTGGGGGGGGGGGGTGAAGTTTCACTCCCTGCCCAAGAGAGCTCCAGTAGCCATGCTCATGGATGCTCTCCACAGGCTCGGACAAGTTCACCCATGAGTGAATCTGCAGAAAAACCCATGCATGTGGGACTCGTGACTGAAATCTCCGAGCTTGCTTGGAGCGGGAATGAGCCTCCTTCCCTCATCTCCCAAGTTAACCAGTAGCTTGACATTCACACTGACAAACTGCCCCTGGTGCCATACAATCTCATCTACATCCAAGATCCAGAGATTCATAAAGAAAGACCCAAAAAAGAGCAACACAGGCCTCAACCATGAGTAAATCTACTGTATAATCACTTAATCCCCGTTATTCATCGATTCACTCTAGCGGGTGCCAGTAATGTCTCCATTCATCCCGGTTGCGTGCTAGTGTAGCCCAATAGTATCTGTTCATTGTAGGAACATGTAGAGCCTCAAACCAATCATTCAGGGTCTTGACAAATAAGTTAATTAACATATGCCTCAGAGAACTGGACCCTACAAAAACAGGATGAGAACGCTATTCAGGTCTCTCAAAGAGGAATCGAGAGAGCTATGCTTGGAATATCACGATTCACTCAAATGAGAGATAAAATCCAGAGTTCTGATCTTCGTCAACGCTCAAGAATCAGGGACGCTGTCTCATTTGCCAAGGCATCAAAAATCAGATGGGCTG
>JAOXYA010000009.1:4479569-4492340 GCA_028565675.1 Sorex palustris | reverse complement strand
GAGCGGGTACCAGTAATGTCTTCATCCATCCCTGTTGCGTGCTAGCATAGCCCCATGGCATATTGAGGGCTCTTTCAGGGTGAAGGGAATGAGACCCCTATTGTTACTTTTTTTGGCATATCGAATATGTCATGGTTACCTTGCCAGGCTCTGCCGTGTGGGCAGGATACTCTTGGTAGCTTGCCAGGCTCTCCAAGAAGGAGAAACTGCTTTACTTTCTTCTGGGAGCTTTGTATTATAGTTGCTGAATCTTGGCCATTGATTACATGGTGCCGGGGGCAGTTTGTAGCTGTGACTGACAAGCTATTGGAAAACGGGGGATCTGGGTGGAGGGGGTCCAGTCCCGATCTGAGCAGGCTTGGAGATCTCAGCCACAGGTCCTGCATACTTATCAGTTTATCAATTTAACAGTGCCTTAATAAAAGCTATTTTAATAATGTAAATAAAATTTATGAAATCTAGTTCAACAATAGGAGGAAAAATAAGCACTCTAACAATCAAAATAAAAAAGTAACTAAACAGGTATAATTGACCCAAAAGAAAGCTATGCCGGCCAAAATGAACAATCTGCAGCTGGAAACTTTAGCCCCTCTTTTAGAGGAGGAGCTAACAAAAGTAAATAATAGGATAAGAAAATTTGTACTTTCAGCCGATTTGCAGAAAATCATGCTTGAAGGCCCTTTGCCAAATCCATCCCCAAGTATGGGACAAGCAGAATCATTTTCTTTCCCCTTGATACACATGTATAATGTAGAAACACAGAATTAGGAGGGGAATTACGAGCCAATTCCTTTTAAATTCATGTAGACGCCATTATTTATCCCTCTACCAGCATTCTGGACTCACAGCTCATCCATCATTATCTAACTTTGAAGAGGAAATCCTGGCTATCCAAATAACATTAGGACAATGGCCCACTAGCCTATTCTGATCAAAATACTCCTCCAACACAAAATAAAAGTGAAGATTTGGAGTACATGAATAGACCTATTACTGTCAGGGAAATTCAAACTGTAATCAAAAGTCTTCCGAAAAACAAAATCCCAGTCCAAATGCTAGTGACTTCTTCCAAACATTTAATGAGGACTTATTGCCAGTTCTTCTCAAGCTTTTCCAGGAAATTGAAGAAACAGATTATATGAAGCCCATATCTCTTTAATACTAAAAAGAAAGAAGGACACCACAAGAAAATAAAATTACAGGCCGATATCCCTGATGAACACAGATGCGAAGATTCTCAACAAACTACTAGCAAATAGAATTCAACAACTCATCAAAAAGATCATACACCATGAGCAAGTGGTATTCATCCTGGGGATGTAAGGATGGTTTAACATTCGGAAATCAATCAACATAATCAATAATATCAACAAAAGAAAAGATAAAAACTATTTGATCATATCAATGGATGCAGACAAAGCATTTTACAGGACCCATCACCCCTTTATGAAGAAAACCCTTGCCAAAATGGGTATTCAGGGGACTTTCATCAATAGAGTTAAAGCCATCTACAACAATCCTACATCAAGCATCAACTTCAATGGAGAGAAACTGAAAACCTTACCTCTAAGATCAGGGACGAGACAAGAATGCCCACTGTCTCCACTACTGATCAATATAGTACTGGAAGTACTTGCATTAGCAGTTAAGCAAGAAAAATATGTTAAGGGCATCCAGGTAGGAAAGGAAGAAATCAAGCTCTCACTATTCGCAGATGATATGACACTATACTTAGAGAACCCTATCACCTCCACCAAGAAACTCCTAGAAACAATAGACTTGTATAGTAAAGTTGCAGGCTATAAAATCAATACCCAAAAGTTCATGGCTTTCCTATACAGAAAGAGTGAGAGAGAATAAAGTGACATGAAAAAGAAAACAATCCCGTTCACAATTGTGCCCCAGAAAATCAACTGTCTGGGAATTAGCTTAACTAAGGAAGTAAAAGACCTGCACAAAGAAAACTACAAAAATGCTACTTCAGGAAATAAAAGAGGACATGAGAAAATGGTGGTCCTCAGAGGCCTGCTGGGAGTGATCCCTGTGTGCACAGAGCTAGGAGTAAGCCCTGAGCACCGCCAGGTGTGGCCCCCAAACCAATTCCCCCCAAAACAATTAGTATCCTTCCCCAATAGAAATTTTACTTCACACACACAATGTATGCAACCACACTGTCCTGAGTTAAGCAACTTACGAATTGTTTGCATGCACATTAAGTGTTTATGTGTGTAAATAGCTCCTTTAAATGAATTTTATTTCAAACCCTCCTGCTACAACATCACAAGAAACAGATGGACCTGGTTTACCTGACTCCTCACACCATTCTATTACTTCCTCTTTTCCAGATGGTCGCTGTGATGTTTCTTTTGATGTGTCAACTTGGTTAGGCTACAGCATTAAGTTACTCAATGAAATACTCATCTTGGTGGTGTGAAGATGTCTGGGAGATGTGATTCAGATCCACAGTGAGTTGGTTGTAAGAGGAGATAATACCAGAAAATGGGAGAGAGGGGCATTACTTCCTTCTACTGAAATGCCTTGAGAATGGAGTTTAGAGCTGAGTCAGCCAACACCTGCCCTGCTGAGTGTCGCCAACCCCCACAACTGTGCATAAAACAATTCCTTGCAATAATTCTCACTCTTTTTTTCTTTTTAATTCTCTCCCTAAACCTTGTTTAATATAGTAGTCCATAGTCCATAATATTAACTCTTACCTCAAACCCTTTACAAATTCCTCCATACTTTAATCTTTATCCCCCAGAAAATGCCAGTAGCTGCCTCCCTTCTACTTGTCCAGCATGCCATCTAGATCAGAGTAATACATTTAACATACAGACACCTGAGTGTAGCACCTGTGGTTCAGACAGTTGCACCAGCAGAAAAGGTGATTATTGCTCCAAATTTCCTATTAAACTTTTGTTGGGGATCCAAAGTACAGTACAGTGGGTAGGGGACTTTCCTTGGATCCCACTGACTTGGGTTCAAGTCCCAGCATCCCATATACTTTGGAGCATTGCCAGGAGTGATTCCTGAGTACAGAAAATAAGCCCTGAGCACAGCCAAGTGTGACCCAAAGCTAAATAAATAAACTTTAGTTTGACACTGTTGGATAAAGCAGAGCGCTAATTTTTGGTTATTTGTTGTTTGAGCCACACTCAACTGTACTCAGGGTTCACTCTGCACAGTACTCAGGGAACCATGTAGGGTAACTGAAATCCAACCATGGTCAGCCCTGTGCAAGGTAATCTCCTTCAGAACTACTAATAAACTGCCAGAGGGTGAGAAGCACAAATTGCAGCTCCCAGTCAAGGTGCTATTGTCTTTCTAAGGTCCCAGATTCCCCAAATGTCTAAAGCAGGAGCCTGGTTGCTTCTCCACAGACTCCAACAAGAAAGGTTTAGGTTTCTGTTTCTTGCATCCTGATTTGGGCTGTAGAGAGCGAGAAAAAAAATAAAAGAAATAAAAAAGTGATTTAAGGCATAAGGGAATACAGAGAACTACTTACAAAATTGTTGGAAGGACTGTAGCGCCAGGCTTCATGATTTCCCTGGACCAGCTCTCTGAATCACCCCTCCACAGCAGCCCTATACAAACTCGGTCCACTGCATAGCAGAGAAGTGGAGAGGCCACTGGATTTGTTAATGTTTATGTCAGGGCCGGGAATCCATTGCTTGCCCTTGCTGCCACACCAGCCTCTCATCTTTCATGAACTTTGGGGCTGACCACGGAAAAATTGCTATAGAAAACAGCAATATGTCCCTAATGACATTTGGCAGCTGAAAACACGGTGACGCATCAAAAAGATGGCTTCTAGTTCACATTCACTGTGCTAGTCTCGAGCAAGCACCTCTAATTGACAATCAGAACTCCAGCAGCTGCAAGGGATTCTAGTAAACAAGACCTTCAGCTTCCCATCTGCTTATTGGATTAGAAGTTTCAGCAGAAAGAGGTTAAAATGGGTTTCGAGTGTCACTCCACATTTCCTATCACACGGCCTTTAACATTTTTCTTTTACTTAACCTGAAAAATTTTTATGTTTATTGTACTCAAATAAGGATGCTTCACATTAACCGAAAGTTTTAGTTCTTTTAGCACTTAGCACAATTTATAGCATAGAGTTGCTTCACATGTGGGTTGAATGAGTGAACCAAAATTATAATCTGAGTGAAACAAAATTATAATCTATTTATTAACACAATTACAACTGTAAATTACAGTTTTTCACAAATCAAATATTTCCAACAAATTATAAAAACTCTATCATATAGGCCCAATAAAACACTTGCAAATAGAAGGCACTAAATAAGAGTGGATGAATGCAATGCTATCAGAGAATAGGTTCTGATTATATATTTCAAGTAGACTTGAATTGACATTAATGTCTTTCTAAGGCACTGTCATTGGAATATTAGTATTTAATTTTTCATAACATAAGACCTGTGGTATAAATATTGCTCTATGATATATGTTTTGCCTCTGATTAATTCTTTTCATTGGTTACCCCTTCCAAAACTTTCAATCTAGTAAAAATAAATTAAGTCTATACAAAAGTGATAGAATTTTCTGAATAATACCCTTCAACTGAAAATGTTCATGTTAAAGACTTGTATAATCTCATGCTCCTGATCATTAATGTTTGCAGTGAAGAGAAAAGCAGATAAGTCCTAAGTGAGAGAAGCTGAGGCATTTGATGCATTCCTGATGCTACAGCCTGAATGTCTGTGTTTAAATGTCCCCGTTTAAATTCAAATGTTGAAATCTTAATTCCTACTGGGATGGTTTTAGGATTTGGGAGGTGATTATGTCAACAGGATAAAGCCACATGAAAGGGATTAATGTTCTCATAAAGAGACCCCAGAGAGCTCTTTTGCCCCTCCCAATGTGTGAGAGAAGTCTGGTATTCAGAAAGAGACCCCTTGTCCACCATGCTGGCTCTCAGAACTTGGACTTCCAACCTCCAGAAATATCCAAAATAAATGTGTTGCTCAAGCCTCATGGTCTATGATATTTCATTACTGTGACCTCTACAGATTAAGATATGTGGCAGACATAAAAAACTGCCAGCAAGAATGGAAAAATGGCCTTTGTATAAAAGGGGTAAAATTCGAAGAGAAGGGCTGGAGAAATAGCATAGTGGGTAGGGCGTTTGTCTTGTAGGCGGCTAAGCCGGGTTTGATTCCGGGTATCCCATATGTTTCCCCGAGTACTACCAGTAGTAATTTCTGAGTGCATAAGCCAGAAGTAACCCCCGTGCAACACCTGGTGTGACCCAAAAAGAAACAAAAATATTCGAAGAGAAACTTGACCTTAGAACGCATTTCTTCCCTCTGAAGTCTATCCCCCCTACACACATTGGGTGCTGGACATTCATCCTGTGTTTCTCCCACTTGTGCGTTGAGACAAACTGAGTTCATTCTGCAGAGCTGTATTGGGAACACTGGAATGAGAAGTTGCGTGACATGCTGACTACAGGAAAGGGAGCTTTGCCTCCACACTGTGCTGAACAGAACAAATACCTCAGGCATCAGCATTATGCATCTAGCCTCTAGCCTCGTGAGTTGGCCCAGGAGAGGCTAGTTTCCTGTTTTGCTTCATAGGTAGCTAGGAATACTACTATGTGTCTAAGAAATCTTTTATTTTCTTAGAAACTCTTGCTAATTAAAATTATTTTAATTTTGAAAAATATATTTGTTTTTTAATTTGGGGGGTGGGTAGTGAGGTTGAGACACCCCAGTGGTGCTCAGGGGACCCTAGGCCATGCTAAAATGGAGCTGACTACATGCACAGCAGTGCTTTAGCTCCTGTACTATCTCTCTGGTCTCTCCAAGGTAAGTATTTATTTTGTATTAAAATAAAGCTCCTACAATTTCATACACATTTTCACATTTTCCAAAAGAGGTCCTGGTTGAAAACTTGTTCTTGAAGTAAATCATTACTTTATTATTTGAAACTTACCTTTAATACCCTCTACTAGTATTTCTTGGACTGGAGCAGGTAGGGCATTTGCCTTGCACAGGGCCGACCTGGGTTCAATTCCTCTGTCCTTCTCAGAGAGCCTGGCAAGCTACCAAGAGTATCCCAACTGCACGACAGAGCCTGGCAAGCTCCCTGTGGCATATTCAATATGCCGAAAACAGTAACAACAAGTCTCAAAATGGAGACGTTACTGGTACCCACTTGAGCAAATCTGTGAACAACAGGAGGACAGTGCTACAGTGCTACAGTATTTCTTCTCTTTAGCATTAAGAGCTTTTTGGGCCATCCAGTTCTTGGTGGGGGCTTTTCTTCGGGTTGTAGAATACTGAATATTGGGGCTGGAGCGATAGCACAGCGGGTAGGGCGTTTGCCTTGCACACAGCCAACCCAGCTGACCTGAGTTCGGAAAGCCTGGCAAGCTACCGAGAGTATCTCGCCTGCACGGCAAAGCCTGGCAAGCTACCCATGACGTATTCGATATGCCAAACACAGTAGCAACAAGTCTCACAATGGAGATACTACTGGGCCCGCTTGAGCAAATCGATGAAAAACGGGAGGACAGTGCTACTGTGCTATAGTAGAATACTGAGTTGCATCCCTGACCTATATCCACTATTTGCAAGTAACAAATCTCCCTCATCTCCTTACTCCTGCAAAGCCCTCCCCCCACCAATTTATGATAGTCAGAATTATTTCTAGGGCCAGAAAGACAGTACAGAAATTAAGGTGATTATATTATATCTTGCTGACTTGGTTTAAATCCTCAGCACTACTAAAGGCCCCATATACCGCCAGGGGACACTCCTGAGCACAGAACCAGGAGTAGCCCCTGGCACTGCCAGGTATAGCTGAAAACCCCCAAAGAAAGAAATACCTCTCTCCTAAGAATCAGCTCTAGATATTGTTCCATGTCTTGTGGTGGAAAAAATTGTCCCCTGGCTAAGAATTGCTGCTTTAATTCCTCAAGGTCTTTTTTGGTGATCAAACAGCTGTTGCTAGAAATCCAAACAACAAAGTCTGTATCTTCAAGGATTAGAGTAAATCATTTCTTTGTATGTCTCTTTTGAGTTATAAGACAAAGCATCATTTAAATCAGCTTAAAATGACTCAAAATACAAATTTTTCTATCATTTTCCAAAGATACATTTGAGATGCCTGTTTTTGGGCATTTGATGATGATAGAACTATACAGATCACAATATTTGGAATTTATACTTCAATAATTCACCCAAGTTTGATTAAACTTTAATTTAACTCAATCAAAACAAAGCTAATTCAGTATAGTGTGATCCTCTCAGGCAGTTTCTCAGAACAACGCAAACGAACACAAAGGCTGCAGACGGCTTAATCTTGTTCTGTATGAGGAAACAGTCATTTTCGGTTGCAGTTTCATTGCCTTAGCTTTTCTAGCTCTTGAAATAAAGACTTCTTGAGTGCATATGGAGGGGCGGGAGCATGCCATACATACCAAGTTAACAAATAACCTAGAGACCCAATCATTTGATTAACCCTTTGAGAGATGGGGCTGTGCAAATAGTGTTTGTCCATAACAGCACCTGGGCATATCACATTGCTCATAGTTGTGTGACAGTGTTACTTTCTATTTTTCACAGAGATCATTTCTGCTATGCTCTAACCAATATTAAGAACCCAAGGGTCTGGTGTTCAATCCAGCAGTGTCGTTGGTGACACAGTATACCACTAGGTACTCACCCCATCCAACCCAATGCAGAGCTGGAGTGGGACATTTGCTAGGATGAAATTTGTGTTCTGCCCTTAAGCCATCTTCCCAGTCTGAGTCCGAGTTCTCAAGGCTCTGAGAAGATCTGGCTTTCTCTCTGTACTCTTAACCCAATCCCACTTTCAGCATTTTAGGTTTCCTGTTTTTCTGTTCCAAATTACTGAATCTCTGCACCATCCTTTCAAAACATGTTCCTCGCTGTCCTTTACAGAATGTCCTAAAGCTGCTGTTTCTTAATCCAGAAGACTGATTTTTCAAACCTCCCCAAGCTAAGTTGGAACTCAGCAGCTTGTACTTTTCCTATAGCTGCTGTCTGAGAACAGTTACTGAAAAGGTAAGAAAGAATCAGTCAGAGGGTATGGCTGTTTCACTTCTAGTCAAAAAAAAATGTCCCATCCCAAAACTAAATATGGATCCATAGGAAAATAAAACTATAGGTGAAAAAAATCTTCTCTCTCTCTCTCTCTCTCTCTCTCTCACACACACACACACACACACACACACACACACACACCTTGATCTATTGCTTTGGTCTTTGAGGAATGCAGTTAAAATGGATTCTGAATCCATGATAACACACTACTATATTTCAAAAGCAAAAAATAAAATTGGTAGGAAAATTGCTTTGTAAATTCTATCATTCAAAGCCAAATTTGTGAACCCCTACTGTCTTTGGCAACAAAAATTAATCCATGTTCAGCTTGGTTATAGCACAGCAAAGACAAGATAATCTTTTTTTTTCCAATTCCAAGAAAATTCCACCCTTTCCTTTTGTTGTTGTGGCAGTGACTAGGAGTCACACTGAGGTGCTTAACACTTAGTTGTGGTGCTGGGGGGGGTGAGGGGTGGGGAGAGGAAGCAAGCACATTTAGTCTTAGTCTTGTTCACACACACCTACTCCTGTGGAGTCAGAAATTACACAGCTCACGGATTTGTGACTCTAGGGATCACAAACAACAACTTGCAGCCTCACAGTGTCTACCAATGAGCTACACTCTCTGCCCCCTGAAGGGAATCTGCATTCTATTCCGAGGTCATATCTGACAGTGCTTGGGTGTCACCCCCAGAGGAACTTGGGGAATCATGCAGTGTCAGGGAATGAACCCATGACTCTTATCTGTAAAGAATTTACTTCAGCCCTTTAAGCCATCCCTGCCACCACCCCTGACAAAAAATTATCAATCCTGGGCTGGAGCAATAGCACAGCAGGTAGGGCGTTTGCCTTGCACACAGCCGACCGGGGTTCAATTCTCAGTATCCCGTATGGTCCCCAGAGTACCTCCAGGAGTAATTTCTGACTGCAGAGCCAAGAGTAACACCTGTGTATCGCCAGGTGTGACCCCAAAAGCAAATAAATAAATAAATAAATAAAAATTTAAAAAGAAAGAAAATATCAATCCTTCAGAGCCCCCTAAGCCAATGAGCTTTAGGTGAAATCAGGAAATATGGCCTCTATGGGTGAACAATAGCAACCAATCTTCCATTCTCCTGCAGTGAAGACAAAGGGGACAGTGTTTCTATGAGCTGGGAATCACCTGCACTCATAGCACAGCAAAGACAAGATAATCTTTTCTTTTCCAATGCTTTCATGACAGGTGTGAGAGCTATTGGCTTAAAAACAACATCAAGTGCAAATTCCTTTCAACTAAAGTCTCCTCAGAGAGGGCTCTTCATGGGAATTGGGCTCTGTGGAGTCATCTTGGTTTCCTTGTACATAGTTTGGGAGAATTCCTCTCCATGATTCATTGAAGGGAACCGGTTCTTAGGTCAACCTGGAGAGATATTTTTTCACACATATTTATTAGCCTCTATCAGGATCCTGGCACTCCATAATATAGCAGTGAACAAAACAGACTATACCTATCTTGCAGATCTTAGGTTCTAACTAAAGGGCTAATGAAACTCATGTTTTGAGATTTTACTCTGGTCTAGGAATGGTCTTCAACACTCTATTTGTATTCTCTCAATCATTGCCACTATTTTGTAATGGCCATACTGGTACTGTCCTCATTTTGTAGGTGGAAAACAGACTGTGAGCTCAGTAACTTGCCCTGGCCTCTTGGCTCCAGTGACAGCCATCAGAGGCACTCTCAAATCTTTCAGCTAATAGGCTGGATTTACTCGCAGGAGGAATTAGGATGGCACAGCTGGTTGTGCATAAGTTCAGGACCATTGCTGCCAAAGCTGTAATATCTAAATGCAACCTCGTAAGGGGGCAGCAAAGATGAACATTCTGCTGAAGGCTGTGCCTCTATGAGGCTGGGTTGGAGAGCATCTCCCTGGCATGCTCTCCTTCTGCACTGACTGCACTCATACTTACATAGGTCAGTGCCTATGAACCTCTTGACCAGGGAATCTAATCTGTTCATTCCGTGTTCAGGAAGTCAATCATTTGTTCCTACAGCCTAATCTCACTCAAGTCTCCCTCTTCCAGAAAACCTGTATATCAGGGAGAAGTGGCATGACAACAAATAAAGTTTTCAGTCATGCAGCTCACAGGGGCCAACACTTCTGGCTAAGCAATAAAGAGTCGTAGTGACAAGATGATGGTGGGGAGAATCATCCACTGCGTATAAAGGAAGTCATCCAAACATACAGACGCACACTTTCCCATTTCGTACCTGAGAACAGCAACAACAAAAATGGCCACACACAGCCAGACACATAAGTTTCCAGGGAGAACAAAGACAGCTATAAATATTCCAAGGAGCCAATAAAAGGAAGAAGAAGAAGAAGAAGAAGAGAAAAAAAAAAGACCAGGAGTGGTTAGCTCTCCAGAGTAATGGGCTCCATAAAAGCTTTTATTGTTAAGAGAGTTACTTTACTAAGAGCTATATGAAGAAAGCTGAATGAATGTGAAAAATTGCATGCAATAACCTGAACCGAAAGATGATTATCAATGTCTGAGTCCTGTATTTTGGAGCAAGTATGTGCTGCTATTAGAAGATTGCCATTGTAGTTAAAGAAAAGCTTGTTTTGTACTTTTCTCCCCCTCTGGGTAAACAGAAAGTCAATATAGGTTTCTCTGTGCTAGTCCACTTATTTGAACAATTATTTTAAAGATGTAATACAATCCCACTGTCTTTCCCAAAGTATAAGTCTTGTGAACCTTTCCAGCAGTGTCCTGCACACCCCACCTACTAAACCAAGAATTGAGTTATTTCCAGCCTGTATTCCTTCCCTCCCATCTGCCCTTCACCCCCCACCCCATTCTTTAGCCATCTGTTTATTTTGTCCTTGGCTATTGACAGAATAGTGGATGACATTTAAGGGAGTTGACCCATCTGCACTTCAGCCATTCAAAGGCTAGCCACTAGAATTGTAAAAAGGAAAACTCAGGTTGTATGTGTGTGTGTGTGTGTGTGTGTTAAAGACATTATTCTTTTTTTAGGCTTGTTAGTCTGATTTTTTCTGTATTTTCAGTTTCAAGTGCCCTGCTCTATCCTTTTCTAAGGAGACAGAAGCAGTGCAACCTTCCCCAGTGGTGGTGTCAGGGCATAAAAAGGTATTTATTTGTTTAGGAGATAATAATGTTGAGAAGATGTGAATTATGGAGACTTCTGAAATTCCATTTGATGCCATTCATATAGTCTGAGATGATATTTATATTGAGTTTAATCTGATGAAGATTTATTAAAGTTCTAGTTATATACATAAAATATATAACAAGGTAATATAAATGCTTTAGGAGCTCAAAATAAATCAGGACTACGTTCACTTTATCAGATTCTCAGTAAGATGCCTTGACCTTACCAAATAAAACTACTTCAAAACTATTTAGATAAAATTTGTGACAATTTATTTCCACAGATTATATAATTAGCAAACTAAGTTCAGTAAGAGGCACCTTGATTTAACCTTGGAAATAGCAGGCTGACTTTTCCTCTCCATGTAGAATACTTGAAAATATCTGGTAATTCCCAGAAGTCACATGAGCACAGGCAAGTGATGGCCTCTAAAACTTACCAATTATGTGGTCCATGAAAAATCCACCTTTGACTTGTTGCCTCAAAATGAAGGAGTGGAATAATGTTAAAAATACAAAATTCATATACATATTTTGTGAGGCTGAAAGTATCTGGGAGGGAGAGACTAATAAGAATTACTGATGGGTAAATTCTTTATTTTTAAGAAATTAATTTTTAAATTTGTATTATAGTTTAGGTAATATGGTTACAATAGTGTTAGAATTTATGATATTATTGTATGACATTAATTCAGGTGCTGGAGCAGAGTGAGTCGGGCACTTTCCTTGCATGTGGCTGACCCAGTTAGATTCATGGCACCTGATCACTACCAGAAGAGATCCCTGAGCACACAGACATAAATAATCCCTGCATACAACTGTGTGTGGTCCTAAAATAAAACAAAACATTAATTCATAAAGAAACATTCACAATTTGTGTTCAGTGCAGTGTTTAGTGCAACAGCTGGGTTGTGGAAACAATCAAAATGTCCAAGGACATAGAGATGAAGAAGCTGGGGGAGGGGGGATGGAGGTACAGGGACACTTGCCTTGCATGCAACCAACTCCAATTCAAATCCTTGGCATCATGAATGGTCTTCTGAGCATTCAGGAGTAAGCCCTGAGTATGGCCAGGTAGGACCCCAAACAGAACAAGTTGTAATGTCTATAAACAATGGAATACTATGCAGTTACAAAAATCATGCAGTCCACCGCAATGTGGATAGGACCGAAGGTAACATGTTAAGTGAAAAATATTGGAAGATATCACTCATCTATGCAGTAGATTTTGTTTTTTGAAGCACAGGTATAAGATAGTGAAACAATGGAATTTAATTGAAAACACCATAAACGCTAAGTAAAGCTACTGGGAGAGGAACACCAAAAGGGAGGAGAGAACAAGAAGTTCTCCTTCGGTGGTGGGGAGAGGGGAGTATTTGAGTCACACCTGTGCTATTCCTGGGGGAGGACTGGGCTAGGGGCTATTCCTAGCTCTGTGCTCATGATTGACCGCTGGAGGGAGAACCCCTCAGGGATCACTCTAGCAGGGCTTGGGGGACCCCTGAGGGTGTTGGGGATCAAAACCTGG
>JAOXYA010000009.1:4325422-4337192 GCA_028565675.1 Sorex palustris | reverse complement strand
GTTTTGTTTCCTAGACTCTGCCTTGAAATTAACTTCCAATGGTTTAGAGTTATAACATATTTATCTGGAATTATTAGAGGCCTATGATGCAATGCAAAGTATAATGTAAGCTTTCTGAATAACAAACTTTCCAAGAGCAAATGTCTGTCTTCTGTGATGACTTACTATGTGAGGTGCCATATAAGATACTCAGTGTCTGCACCCATCCCCACAATCTCGTTCAGGGTAAAAAAAATTCTGTACTTCAAAAGACTGAAGTAGAGGGAAGACTGGTCTTTGGTTATATGTGGGGTTAATGTATCTGTTGGCACACTTTTATGAAAACCACGTCTGGTAATTCATTCATGTTCTGTGTAACTTAACTTTTGGGGCAAGGGAGGAGGAGTCAGTCATACCAGGGTGCTCAAGGGACCATATGCAGAATAAGGGGTCCAAGCTGGGGTCAGCTGCCAGCAAGGCAACTGGCTTAACCCTTGTAATATCCCTCTGGCCCTTTGTAACTTGTTACCAAGTTTGCTCTATCAGTGCATTTTTTGTTATTAGAAAGCACTTGGTTTTTCCTACATAGTATTATAGCACCACCTTGTGTCAGAAACTGGAGCAAAGGAGCAGACACCTATTTTGAGATACCTTAGTTGTCCAAAGTTTTACTGTCCAGTCAAATGATGAAGTGACAAAAAGATGTGAGAAATCCACTGCTCCAACAGCTGCATGACAATGGATCCCAGTGATTGGTCCTTGATGACCCTCAAACATCTCACTGATTCCAGCTTTGCTGTGACATAAATATGAAAATATTAGGGAAATCTCTTATAAGTAGAACACATTAAATACATTTTATTATGAATTCAACTACCAGACTTTGAAATAATTTCAACAAGCTCCACTCAGCAAACATCTCTATGTAAATATGACAACACTAAGAACATTTTGGAACCATACAGCCAACCTCAAAAGCCCAATATCTGTGGTTGTGGGATAGCGACAAATAAAGACTACATGTAAGGAGAAAGCTAGGCTACTTTTAAATCAAAAGCTTTGCAGGGAAGGTGATCTGTATTTGAGATGACATCTGGACACTCAATTTTTTTTTTAAGGAAGCAATTGATAAGGTACAGCTAGACAATTTCAAAACAGATTGAACAGCAGGAGAAATACTAGCCAATTTAAAATGTGTACGTGACATTACTGTACAATTATCAGTAAGACTGAACTAAAGCTTGAAGTCAAAATAAATTGAAGTGGATTAACAGCTGAAAATCTTATTTATAACTTAAATGCAGTAAGTAACATAATCACATATTTGTAATTACTGAGTGCTAGCTCCTACCAATAGCTTTTATGAGTGCAGACAGACACAAAATCATAACACATTATAACCTATGAAATGAACAACATAATATAATCTAAATAACCCTTTAGTTTAAAAAAGTATTTACTTATTTAACTTTAAATACCTGAAGTCAAATATTTTGTACAAGTAATAAATAACAGGATCCAAGACAGATTTATACTTAAAACAAGGGCAATTTGTTTTAATGAGATTACTCAAGGGAAAAATTTTTTGCTTTATTTTGTTTTGTGTTTGGGTTATACCCAGCAGTGCTCATGAGTTACTCCTGGTTGTGCTCACAGTGGTCACTCCTGGTGGCATTGAAGGATCGGAACAGGGGTCAGTCACATGCAAGCTAAGTACCTTAACTCCTAGATGATCTCTCTTACCCGCATGGAAGAATTTTAAATAACTGCAACTTCAGATTTACCTGCCATGACGACATGCTGTGTATACAGAACCTTCTTCACTCCCAACAACAAAGTTGTTGACATCTCCAACAGGGAAGGACATGGATGTTACAGCTACTGCCTTTGACTGTTTATGAACCAGTTCCATACTATCCTACATAGAAAAAAAATAAAAATCAAGGAAATCATTCAGTAGCTTGACATTTTTCATTTTTGTAGAAAAATTTCTGTTTGTGTTCGCTTTGCAAAGAATTAAAACTATGTAAATTTATTTTTGTTTTTTTTGGGCCATACCCAGCAATGCTCAGGGGTACCAGATAAAGTGCCAAGGATCAAACCTGGGCCGGTCACATACAAGGCCAAAGCCCTACCTGCTGTACTATTGCTCTGGCCCTAATAATGTAAATCCACCTTGATAATTACGTTTAAATTAAAAAATGTAGCGAACTATATTAACACTTTTTGATTAATAAACTGTCATACTAGTTGAAGTAATTCAACTATAAAAGTTTATTAGAAATGGTCATTTATAAAGATTTTTTAAAAAATAATAACAGTGCCCCCAATTTTCAGTTTTTGAAGTTTAACCTACCTGTGGATGGGAAAGCATGTCCAGACTCCATGAACAAATTTTTCCATCAGTAGAGATGCTAATCAGATTGTGAGCATTTTGTGTTCCAACAACATTTACACAATATACAGGATGCTATGAAAAGATATTAAAGTTTCCAAAGATTATCTTGTCAGAAAATGAAGCAATTCTTACTATATAAATATAGATATTCTGTTTCATATTAGAAGGTGATATCTTGAGGGTTTTTAAAAACCTGAAGTATAAAGTTATTTTGTTGATTAACAAAAGGTCTCAGAAAAAAGAGGAGTGTCAAAAAAGCAGATTTCCAAAAATACTGAAAAAAAGGGCTTTGTTCTTGGTTACTAAATCATGGGGAATTCATACATTAAAGAAACATTGCCATTATGCTGGTGGATACTACTAAGGAACACAGAAGTCTAATAGAAATAACCTTATTTTTTACTTACTGTATGTGCAGCAGCTGACAATGGAGTTCTTTGCACTGGAGTTCTTTTATTGCTACGGTTATCCCACAGCACAATTTGGCCCGAATATGTACCACCAACGACCAGATTTGGATGAAATTTTGCAAATGTAGCAGACATCACAGCTGACTGTAAGTAAGATTTTTATATTTAAGGTTCAAGTTACTAAAGCCTGACAAGTTACTAAAATTAATTTATTATCCCAAATATTTTCTCCTGTATTGTAAGATATTGAATATTATAAAAACAGTTTAATAAATTCATTAAATAATTTATTGTTCTGGGACCAGAGAAATAATACAGCAGGTAAGGTGCTTGCCTTTCACATAGTCGACCAGAGGTTCTATCCCTGTATGGTTCCCTGAGACCCGCCAGGAGTGATCCCTGAGTGCAGAGCCAGGAGTAAGCCCTAAGCACCGCCAGGTGTGGCCCAAAATCAAAATAAAGAAGAAAATAAAAAGTAGAAAAGAATTGTTTCAGAACAGCTTAAAAGTCAAATGCAATGTGTTTACAGAAATATATGTAAGCAGTTTATCAAAGCAAGCACAAAATTATTCTGAGTACAGTACTTAATCAGAAGACAGGTGATTCTGCATTATATTTCTGTTATCACATTACTCTGCAAGAGTAATGTGGTAACAGAATATATACTAGTTGTGACTCAGTTAAGAGTTTTTTACAGAATTGTATTAGGAAGAGATAAGTTATGAAATCAGAAAAGCCTTGCAAATTCTATCCACTTTAAAAATCTGCATCTGTTTCCTACTTCAAACATATGTTTCTACTTAAAACTATCTAGTTCCAACTCCTCAGGCCATGTATAAGTAATTCAGTGGGCCAACCGTCTAATTGTATATTCAGCAAATAAGTTCCTGAGAAATTCCCTGTAGAAAAGACATTTTATGAAAGATTCTTTTTATACAATCAATCATAATAACAGAAAATCACAACTGCAAAGGACTTTAGGTGTGATTAAACATTATAAGAGATGTCAGAAAAGCTACAAAAGGCAGATCATGTTGAGCTGAAAAGTCTTCAGTTTTCTGTTAACATCTGTTTGCAAATACGGGGTGGTTTAGTAAATGCCAATCCAATGAAATCATTATGTTGACAAGGAAAGAAAAAAGGCACTTGTCTACATTCATTAATGAATTCTTAAACTTGGGGAGACTGTTAAAAGACCATCTTACCTGGCAGTGAAACACATACTCAGGAGTAGTTTTTTTGTATTTCATATTCCAAACAAGGGCCACACCGTCAGGTTCATGAGGTGCATCTTCATTGTTATTATAGGAGGCCACAAGTAACTCTGGATACTATATGCAAAAATCAAGTGGAGGAAAAAATGCTCTGCATTAGAACTGTATGACATTCTTAGTTAACTGTCTTTAGGATTATTATGAAAATACTTAGAATTATGCTCACTGGGATATTAACACAATTTAAAATTAAACTTAAATTAATATCATAAGTTAGTTACCTAAAATACACATTATAATTTTATTTAAAGGATTTCATGAATAACTGAAATTAGTAAAACTGGATTGTACCATAAGTAAATTGGTAGGTTTTAAAATAATTTCCAAAAAAAATAAAATAGTCTATTTTCAGTCTTTTCTTCCAAAGGACACTAGACAAAATGAATGTAACATTAGAACAATGATTTTAAGTGACATAAATTTAATTATACCAAGTTACAAAATTAAAGTTATCTAAGAATTATAATTAAAAAATGAGGACACAACATTCAATTGTTATAATTTACCTGAGATGACCAATCCAAACAACTAACAACACGATGTTTTGACCAACGTTCATCAAAAAACTGTCGATTTAATGATAGTTTAGCACCTGCTTGGATCTCTCTACAGAAACAAACAAACCCCAAATATGGTGTTATGACTCGTCATTTTAAATTTTAAAATAATTTAACATTCTGTAAGTCATAATTTTAGTAATTAAACTTTACCCTTCTTTGTCTTCCAGATCTCTTCCACTATAGTCAAAGAAGATGTTAATCTGCTCAGAAAGAGCTCTTTCTACAATTCTTGTAGTATGGTCAAAGAAACTTAAAAACTCCTCACAGTGCAAGATTTGCTGCTTCTCTTCTTCAGTCAGCTCATGAGGGGTCGCTGGAAAATAAATGTTAAGTCTGATTCATGTCAGTCTAATCATGTCAACTCACACAATTTGGATCAATGAATGCCACATCTTCTTCAGCCAGATCCACTTCTTTGATGTACAGCACTTTATTCTATATCAATATATTGCTAATTTAAAAAAATCCTGCCTTTTTAAAAGATAAAGGTTATTTTTACCATCATTTTCTTCATCTTTCTGCAAAGTTTTCTCTTCTTCGGGTTCAATAGGTGGTTTAGGAGTTACAACATCATCTTCTTCCTCTTCATCTGGGAAAAAACAAAACCAATAGAATGAAAATCATTTTTACAAAAGTAACTGAAAACTATTCCTAAAACTATCACAACTCTTTAGGTAAAAGCAAAAGTAAATCATCATTAAGATAGAGCAAATACAAATTATAGGAATCTTATTATAATTAAAAAGTGGAAACTCTTTGTTTTTATACTTATCTGTGTGACACACACCAGTGTTCACAACCAATTCTACAACTACACAAACTGCAATAAAATCTACAGGAAAATAGGATGAATTTCTCAAGAAAAATCTCTAATGGCTTGTGAGCATTTACCATTTCAGACAGAACAACATGCAACTGCACCATAGTTTTATGTAGCATGCTGACACATTAATGCTGCAGAATGAAGAAAAATCAAATGTCTAAAATAGCCTACAGAGCTTGCTGCTTACTTGTGATCTGAAACCATCAGTGTCTAATGGGTCTTCATAAGGCACAAAGACGGCTTACATTAACTCTCAGGTTGCTATTTGAGAGGCAGATTTTAAAGATAATAGCTATGAGACCATGAACATCTATTTTGAATATCTTCATGCAGAAAGACCTAACATCGTGTTAATTTAATCTCCTCTCCTAAATGTTAACATCAGAGAAGAAATGGATGCTCTCATCCCTGTAATCAGTTGCACAGTGCATGAGGGCAGCAGTCTCTAGTGCCTCATCTGTGAGCTAATCTTTCATTTCATAGCAGATCTTTCCATATCAAACAACACAAATGACTTAATTTGCATGACAGGATTTGTAACGGGGCAAATCTAGTGTCAAAGTCGATTAAAGATTACACCAGAGAACTATCATAATCAGTCCTCTAATGAGCCTAAATAGTACATGTAAAGTCTCCCCTTTTTGCCATTCCAGTCATGTATAAAAGGGAATGTGTTTCTTTTCATCGATGAGCCAGTCCTTTGGTTTGCACATTACGCCCTACGTTGAGCTAAAGTCATGTCAGTCTGGTTTCAGAGGGAGAGAAAGGGAAATAATAAAGCAAACATCACTTCACAAATGACATTGCTTGGTATAAGCCAACGTTTGAAGCCCTTAATTCTTCTAATCTGCAAAATAGTCAATGCTAATGGGTTTTTGCCTTTGTGAAAGCTGATGCATAGAAAGAAAAACTTTAATGAGCTGCCTGGGCCGTATGCTTACAGATACCTGTCAAATGTCTGTCATCTTAGCTATCGTGGAGGCATTATAAAGAAAGTAAGAAGGAAGGAACGACAGTATTTGTACAAGCATTTTCATGCTAAAATGGCACAATTTTCTTCCTGTCATAATTTCATTGTATCTGAAAGTCAGAAAAGCTTAACCCTTTCCCTATGTAGTTGTATCGCACAATCTTGGAGTGAGTGGTTGAAAAACAGCACTGTGATTTTACAAACAGCATCTTCTGTTCAATGTATTTTTGAAATTGGAATTACCTACATTAAAAAAAAAGTGACAACAAACTATTTGAATCAATTGCTTCACCCCGGGGAGATCAGGAGTTTATTAAGTGCAAAACCTCAGCAATGTGCAAGGTTGTCATTTGAATCATTTCTCTCTGAGTTCCTAATTTAATGCTTCTTTGTATCCTTGAAGGCGTAGTATAAGTATGGGGGCAAGAAGGTCAACAAACTCCCCTAGTCTCACCTTCTCTTTTATTCACAAAAACAGGAAACACAAACATGTTTTATTCTACCAGCATCTGCAGGCTCTGCTACAGGAAGGTTGTGTTTAGTTTTATTTTCTGGTATTTATAATAAAATACAGTCATTAAAAATTGCTATGTGAGTTGAAACTTAACAGGAAAGCAAAGTCTCTGTCCAGGTGTGCCTTGTTTTTCCTTTTTCAAAGGAATAAGAAACACATGATGAGCACACATACACACACCCTCACACCGGAAGATGTTCCAAGTCAGGAGAAAGGCCTTTTTAAAAAGAAGAAAGGCCTTAATCTCAGTGGGTGGTGAAGATGATCAGAAAAATGTACCATCCTCTCGCTCTTTTTGACTGTTAGCTACTCTCCTAACTCCAAAAAAAAAAAAAAAAAAAAAAAAGGAGGGAAAGGGAAGCAAACATTTTCCAGAAAGGGAGGAGCTTTCCATGGACTTATTCAGGGACACAGTTCTGGTTTCCTCTGCTAACTTACTAAAACACTAACAGAGCTTCTGATTTTCTTTTTTTATTTCACTTCCATTTACTTAGAAATCCACAGGCTAGTCACAAGGCTTATAAAATAAAATGATAGGTATAAAGGAATATATGTGTTATCAAAGAATGCCTGGGATTTTGCAGTTCTGACTTTGTAAAGAACACTGCCCTGTAATACTGTGTTCCACAGAATCATACACTGATATATTGAAGTGATCAGAGAGATACTACAAAGGGTAAGGCACTTGCCTTGCACACAACCAATCTGGCACCACATATGGTTCCCCCAGAGCACCTCCAAGAGTGATCCCTGAGTAAGCCAGGAGTAAGCCCTGTGTACAGCTGGGTGTGGCGCCCAAACCACAAACCAACAAGCAAAATGGTCCTGCTCCTCCAGGCTGTCAGCTGACCAGGCAAAATTAGTACAAACACTCTAACAGGTTCCAGGTCTTAACCACCTTGATGACGGTGCTTGGGATAAGGTGGTCACCCTGTTGTTCATTAGTGACTACAAGTCCCTAGGAGATTTGTGTTCTCTAAATGTCAGTCTAACCCAGAAGACACAGGAAGGAAGTCTCAGCAAAGCAGAACCCTCTTCTATTTGTAGCGCTTTGACTCCTTTGCTTTCCTTCCCGGTTACAGCCTAAAGAGACCAACATGAATGAGCTCATTGGGCTGCATTGTTTCCCAGAAAAAAACTATTGTGACTGGAGTGAGGAAGTATTAAGTGTTGATGCTGCAGGTAAAATCCGAGGGCCCTAATTCTCCAGCCCCCTGCTTCCTTTTCCCAGAGTACAATAAGTCAAAACAAACTCAAGTAGAGTGCAAATTTTCGTGGAGAGGCATTAAAATTTCAAATTAGATAAACCAAGCCAAAAGCATTAGAATAAAGATGCCTCTAGCATTCAGTGCCTAGCCGGGGCCAAAACCAGTTCTCCCAATTACACAGCTCTTAAGGCCAGGTTTATTGAAAAGAAATTAGGCCAACATGGTTAATTTGGAAGTGAATTGTTTTAACAGCCTTTCGTTGAGATGCTCGGGATATTTTGAAAAGACACAAATTCACTTCACCAATATAAAAAAAAAATGCTCCTTGAGCCTTATTCTGATAAGAATTCTTTTTCTTATTTACAAACAAGTAGACCTCTTGAGCTAAAAATGAACAGCAGAGCCAATTTCTGCAGCTGCAGGGCCTCATTTATTTAACAAATATTTATTGTAGGCGCTTACTTCTGCAGGCCCTTGAGCAACGGCAGCATGCTTGTGTCAAAACCCATCCCCACAGCACTAACAGATAAGTGTTCCTCAAAGTTGTAAAGCTCTTTCTTCAAGGAATCCAGCCTCTCTGTAAAAGACAAGTCCTGCCTGGGAACTTACTTCCTGAGTGAACTATAAAAATCTATTAAAGAGATCAGATGTCTAGCATTGCCTCAGTGTTGCTGCTGTTTTTTACTGCTTTGTCCTGTTCTTTAATTCCAACGATAAATTAGGAGCCTAGAGCTCCTTCCTTCCACGCCACTCCCCACGCTAGCATGCGTGTTTCAGCCCACCTACATTATCTGGAAATACACTCTTATTAATCACTCTCTCCTTAAATTTCAACCTGCTATTTATCAAGAGGCCCCCCAGCCACCCCACCCCCTTTGGCACCTCCTTACCACCCCATGGACTATTATTGTGTCTGAGCTCTGGGGTCTTTGTGCCATGTGGAACACAGAACTCCCAGACACGAACATGCACACTTGAAAAACACACGTTTAGCCCCACATGTATGGTTTTGACTCACATGTCCACCCCTTTCCAACATGAAGCATTGAGCGTCCCTGCCCAGCTGTTCCCGGAAGGCTACGACGGGAATGAAAAGGCTAACCAAGCCATGTTTTCGCGACAACGCTTGGCGTTTTCCTGCAGCGATGGTGAACGGCTAGAGAGAGACACGGCCGTTTGCATTTGAGAGTTCATTTCTCCCGCAGGCCGCAACTCTCCTGCTCCCTGAACACTGCTTCGGTGACCCAGTGGCTACACCTCTTATCCGCTGCACCCCAGAGGCTGTCACAAGTCTCCCTCCTTCCCAGGAGTTGAACACACAATAGAGAAAAGGCCCTGGCTGGGAGGTTCAGCCGCCATTAACCCCTACCAGCTGTGCCTGTGGGGAGCCTTCTGGCCTGAATGTCCTTTCTCTGCGGCCGCCTTCATGCCACTAATCTAACTATTGTTGAGGAGGAATGCTGACAGGAGAAAAGAAATTTTTCTTGTGTCCATGCAAGTGTGTGTATCCATGTGTAAGTGAAGGAAGAGTGAAGGCTAATTTCTATAGTTGGCATGAATGGAGGGATTGGGGAAAAAAACCTAGTTAAAATGTGTTTACTTGCTTAAAAGGCTCAGTCAATTTAAATAATTTCAGTAGTGTGTTCTATTTTTTTTTTTCAGGGAGGGGGAGAAACTAGTTACTATTATAATTTTGTGAGTTGTTTGGGCATGTTTTAGACTTTTAAAATTCACTGCCGGCAGGGAAAAAAAATGAATTGTATCTTAAAAATACTGGCATAAAGTTTCAGACGCACAAAATTACTCACTTCTAATGGACCTTCAAAAATTAAAGAAAGAGAACTGGTTATACGGGTCACATTTCCTTCAGGAAAGTCATTCATGTTTCATGCTTAGAAAAGTTTAAAATTTCTTCTAGCACTGAAATGGGAATGGATTTAGCTTGATCAGCTACTTTTAGGATAAGTAATGAATCTAAAATGAGACACCAGAGTTTTAAGAGACAAAATTAGCTCTCTCTAAATCTTCAGGCGCAATCAATAAAGGACTTTCTCTTAATTTTAAACTAGACTTTTGATATAGAATCAGAATCAGTGACTCCTAAAACTTAAAAAAAAAAACCAGGCTGGTGATAATGATGATTACAATTCTAATTATAGATTCATGCAACTATACTTCCTAATTGAAAAGTTTACATCATTTCAATCTTTGAAGATTTCATTTGATTTCTCAGAAGTGCTGGCCGTGGAGAGAAACTCTTCTTAAATTTAATGCCCTATATTATCATTTGATAAAGTTCTGTAAAATACAACAGTTGGCCTACTTCAAATCAAATTAAGAATAATTCATGTAGAAATGTATTTTCTGGGCAATTAGACTATCGTAGTAGGGCAAATGTCTGATATAATAAAGCTCTACCTTGCATCTGTTCCTACGTCTCGCCTGCTGCAATTACTGGGCCTTCCAACAGCAGCATCGAGAGAACGCTCCACACACAGGTTTTAGCCATTAAGATGCTGCATTATCTCTCTTTGCCCCTTTATTACCTCAATCATTTGATTGTGATAAAATAGATTTAATTTAATGAAGTTATACTTTTCTAAATTTGCATACATCTATTTACATAAATGGTGAGTGCAGTATCAGGTATGCTTGTTGTTTTCCAAAACACTGAGGCAAATGCCCTGGCACTCATCTCATTAAGGTGCATTGTGCTTGTTAAAGCAAAACAAAAACAGCAGCAGCAATAACAACCGAATTGAAAAGCCTATCTCTTTGAATACTGTAACTGTCTCCAAACCATTTCTCCAGTTCTCCCATTTCCCATCAAGGAAATTATCCTAGTGAGAGAATGAATATGATGATACACAGTCTGATGGAATGGATGAGAATAACAAGGTCATTTTGAGTCTAGTCATTGGCTTGATCATTCTATCATCCACTTGCTACTGTAGTTGATGGGCTCTCCAATGTATGGGACTCAATGTTATGTTGTTTTAGAGAACCAGAGACAAATATTACATACAACCTGTATTCAAGAAGAATCCTATGATACGGAAATTTATGTACTTATGAATAACTATACCAATAAAAAGAAACATAATACCACTATATCTGGCAGTTAAGTAACTAAAAAAAAATCTAGTTCTACTGTCGATCAATACTCATGGTTATTTACAATGATAATTTTCCAGTTTCATTTGATGCCTGTTCACATCAGAAGTTTTCACAAACAAAAGTATAACTCCAGTCAAGGATTTCTCTAAATTACTTTAGCTATTTGGGGATGAACTATATTTTCAGATTCTCACATGTTTTTGAGGTGTTTTGGAGAAAGACTTGGTCCTTGGTTCTTGTTAACTGAGACTCAAACACTTGAGTGTGTCTGTCTCCTGCTTAGTAAATATATTCAAGGATTTGTTAATCCCTAGTGAACCCCCTCTTTCCCATCTGTAAGCCCTAGATCAAGCAAATGATTTTTAGAATCCAGTGAGGGCTGGAGCGATAGCACAGCGGTAGGGCTTTCGCCTTACACGCGGCCAACATGGCCGACCCGTGTTCGATTCTCCGCCCCTCTCGGAGAGCCCGGCAAGCTACCGAGAGTATCTCGCCCGCACGGCAGAGCCTGGCAAGC
>JAOXYA010000009.1:4225826-4242072 GCA_028565675.1 Sorex palustris | reverse complement strand
GGCGAGGACAGTTCAGGCGCGGGGGCAGAAGACTGCACTGATCTCTTCCGGGAACTGGCCTTTATAGTCTCTGAGTCCAAGACTCACTCAAGAATACGTGTATGAAAAAATTCCAGAAGTGGAAAAGTCAGAACAGGATAAAAATACTTGTTACTTTAAAAAATAATGGTAAACTTTCTTTCATAAATGATACATCAGTTTACACTGCCATAGAAATGTATACAATTGCCTATTTCTCCCCAGCCCGAAATTAAAAGTGTTTATCAATTTCTAAATTTTTGAAAACTGGGATTTGTAATCACATACTCTGGAAAATCAGGTAGTTGAGTAGTTTTTACTCACTATTCTCTTATGTTAAGCGAGATTATGCACTTGCACATGTGTTTCGGTCGTTTCTTTTCTCTTCATTTAATTTATTTTTTTTTAATTTTTGCTTTTTGGATCACACCAGGCAATGCAAGGTGTTACTCCTGGTTCTGTACTCAAGAATTACTCCTGCAGTGCTCAGGAGACCATATGGGATGCTGGGAATCGAACCCAGGTTGGCCACTTGCAAAGAAAATATCCTAGCCGTTTTACCGCTCCAGGCCCCAGTTGTTTGTTTGTTTTTTTTTAAGTCTGTTCAAATAATATGTTTATCTCTAACCAAAATTTCTGTCATTTTGTAAAATCAACTTACATGGTAAGAAAATTTGTTATTTGTCTGCATGTAATCATTTCCCTGTTGTACCACTTTGGATAGGGTTATTGTCTGGTTTTTATTCAGAAGTTAAATTTTTTCTGTAATTTTATCTAAATTTAAACTTTAATAATTAATAAACTTTAATAATAATTTAAAAGTTCTTTTCACTACAAAACAATAAAGTGGGGCAGACAGAGAGAAACAGTAGAGGGTTTAAGGTGCATGCTTTTTCACGTGGTCAACATTAGTTCAATCTCTGGGATGTGGTCCCCGAGCATCCCTGAGAACAGCCCTGGAGGACCCTGAGCATTAGTGCATCCACTGCCTTCACATAATACCAGAAGCCTGATTGGCCAAGAATCACTGAGGGACCCTCATTCTCCTTGGAGTCACTTGGGGGACCCAAAAACACCTTCTAAAATATCATTTTATTTTATATCATTTTCTCCATTTATATTGTTTCATTTTTAAATATTTGAAAATTTTGGAAGTAATCCTGGTATGTGACATGAATAGTAAACCTAATTTTGCTTTACCAATGTTGCAATATTAATATTTAACAAATATCCTCCCACCACCACCTACTGATTTAAGATCCTAACATTAGCAAATGATTAATTCATTATTCAGTGAAAGTATTTAGACTTTCTGGTTTAATGCCTTCTATGATCTCTTTGGATCCATCCAAGAGAGCTTTGGTCCTTTTGTTCTAAAAGAGGTGGCAGCATTCTGGCCACATCAAATTACTCACTCTTTACATCAATATTTTTTAGAAGGGTGCATTGTGTTATCTCCATGCCTTTGCACATTCTGCTAATCCTGCCCAAGTGCCCATCTTTCCCCTCTGTCCAGTAAATTTCAATTTGTCTTTTTAATTTCAGATAAACTACAACTCTTCCAAAAGAAGGAGGAACAGTAAACACCACTCTAATTAAAAGTTTGGAGAAAGGATATTATGTGTGCATGTAAACAAAAATAATAAGAATATTTGCCTCTGGTACAAGAAATTGTCAGGTAAAGAGGGGAAAGATACTCACTTTTCACTGGGGGCCTTTTGCACTGTTTGGATATCTTTTTTCTAAAGGCATTAATTTTTTTAATTCACAGTACTTTTTAAAGAACAGCTTCATGATCAAGGGATGACAATTTGACAATAGAATCTTGCTTCCCAATTAAGTTAACAATGTGACAACATAATCAATAAAATTAACTAACTTTAAAAATAGAAGGAAGTATCCTCATTCTCACTCTTCTCTACAGCAATGAAGTGTTCCTTCCACTATGTTCCTTCTACTACAGTACTTCATACACACATTGCTCCAGCACCCTGCACTATCCTTTTTCACTCCTTCTGTAAATTTTTCTCATTGTAGTTTAGGTAACATGGTTACAATAGTATTAATGTTTAAGATTTTGATATACAAAGTGACTGCATCTTCACCACCACTCAAGTGCCCAAGACTCTTCACCACCATCCTTATGTCACTTCTAGTCCACCTTTGCCCTTCTTCCCACCCCTACTGCACTGTGATCTCTGTTTTGTAATCAATGACCAAGGATGTGTCATCATTTAATACTGTCCATTCCCTTGTTTAATTTATCTGTATACCACAGATGAATAGAGCAATAGCACAGCAAGTAGGGCGTTTGCCTTGCATGTAGCCAACCAGGTTCGATTCCTCTGCCCCTCTTGGAGAGCCGGGCAAGCTATCAAGAGTATCCCACCCACACGGCAAAACCTGGCAAGCTACCCGTGACATATTCAATACGCCAAAACCAGTAACAAGTCTCACAATGGAGACGTTACTGGTGCCCACTCGAGCATATCGATGCACAATGGGAGGACAGTGCTACAGTGCTACCACAGTTGAATGGGATCATCCAGTATTTGTCCTTCTCCCTCTGACTTATTTCGCTCAACATCATGCATTCCCATTCCATCTAAGAAGGGAAGCATGCTTTATCTTACCATGTTACACCATCTGCTTGTCACTCCATTAGACTATTGTTTTGTTCATTTTTGGAGGTCAGACACTAAAGCCAATTGTTGCCTCTTAGAAAGTATTCAACAAATGCCGAGGAAGGAATGGAGGGAGGAACAGAGAAAGAAAGTTATCTATTATATTAGAAAAAGTTTTGGGGCTGGAGCAATAGCACAGTGGCTAGGGTGTTTGCCTTGCACGCGGTGGACCCGTGTTCTATTCCCAGCATCCCATATGGGCACCTGAGCACCACCAGGAGTAATTCCTGAGTGCAGAGCCAGGAGTTACCCCTGTGCATCGCCGGGTGCGACGCCAAAAGCAAGAAAAAAGAAGTTAAAAAAAAAAAGAAAAAGTTTTTACTTAGACACTATTGATGGGAATGGAAATTGACTCAGAGTAGGAAAATTTCTCCAAAAGTTCAAAATAGATTTACCACAGGATCCAATTATCCCATGATAATTATCTATCTAAAGAACACAAAACATGGAGCCAGAGAGATAGTATTAGCCTTGCATGCAGTTGATCTGAGTTTGATTCCCATTATCCCATATGGTTCCCCAAGTACTGCGAGGAGTGATCACTGAGCACATAGCCAGTCATAAGCCCTAAAGTTAAACAAAAACAGACACTGAGCTGGACCAAAGAACTGAGAATACTAGGAGAAGCAGAGGGAAGTGATTAAAAAGGGGAGAGTTGTGCTAACATAAATTTGAAGATGTATGAAATTGTAACCCCAAGTCTGATAGTCTGTAAGCTAAAGTTACCACCAAAAATCTTCGGAAAGAAAAGGACAGTGGAGATAGCTTGAAGGGATAGATCACATGCTTTGAGTGCTGGTGCCCCAGCTTTGATCCCCTACAATGTATAGTCCCTTAAGTACCACCACAGGCAACCTCTGAGCCTTGAGTCAAGAGTCGTCTCCAAGCGCTACAACGCATGGATCCCACTACTAGGAAAAAAAAATAAAGAAAAAAATGTGTCTTTTTTGAAGAGGGAAATAAGCAATGAAATCTTACACAGAAATAGAAAAAATAAAAAATATCTTTAAAGGGACAAAGGTGAAATATGTCATGAATCAGAGAATTCTATTCAAAATTTCTCTTTTGCTCATACTCCATGTCCAATCTTTCTTGAGTAGCCATGTCTTAAAAATCCATTTGAGCAGAGAAATAGTACCGTAACAGGAGTTATGGCATTTGCCTTGCATGCAGCCAACCTGGTTCAATCTGTTATCACATATGTCCTTTGAGCACTATCAGGAGCGACTCCAGAGCAGAATGCCAAGAGTAAGCCCAGATCATAGCCAGC
The DNA here is from genome assembly GCA_028565675.1 of Sorex palustris. Classification (NCBI taxonomy): domain Eukaryota; kingdom Metazoa; phylum Chordata; class Mammalia; order Eulipotyphla; family Soricidae; genus Sorex; species Sorex palustris. The sequence goes on along the minus strand of JAOXYA010000009.1, from coordinate 4,238,100 downwards.
TGTGGTTCCAACACTCTCCCTTCCAAAAAAAAATTTTTATTAGATGATGTCTATTCACTAGCCAAGGTCTCTACCTCTCACTACCACTCCCTGCCCCTGACCAATGACATCCAGTTATTAAAGCACAACTCCATCTGCTGACAGCAATATCCTGTATGATCTGCTGCTTATAATTTTTCTGAACTACTCTTTTCTATTCATCTCCCAAATGTATTTTTTCCACCAACACTCTCAGCCTCTTGATTGTTTCTCCAAAACCCTGGACATGTTCCAGTTATACACCCTTTGCATTTGTTCTTTCCTCTGCCTGAAACACCATTTCTATCCATAGCTCCATGATTCCCTGACTGTCTTCAAGCAGACAACACTTTCTTGCCCTGAATTACAATTATAAGCTGCCCTTAAATAACCCTTTTCTAGCATTCATCGTCCAAATTCCGCATTTTACTTTTCCTCATGGCAAATTTATCAGCATTTTGTAGTCTATGTTCTGTGCCAAATTATTAACATGTCTGTCCCTGCTAAAATGTAAGCTTATAAGGGGAAAAGATAGTGTACAAATTAGGCATCCTGTTACTATACATGGAATGATAACGGGACAGATTTTAGCTCCTATGAAGTAAAACCAACCTTGCAAGAAGCAAGACCAGCTAGATTTATCCTTGCTTTGAAAGCAAATCACCCACCCCGATCTATTGCCAATAAATGTGTCCTGAGATTTAGTGGTTTTGGGCTGTGGTTCTCTTTTATTCTCACATTCTTATTGGACAGTTATACCTGCTGTCATAAATTTTATTTCTGTACATAATATGAAGTCTATATTTCCTCTCTTTCTTTCCCTTTTGGTTGTAGGGTCATCCCAGCAGAGTAGTGTTCAAGGCTTACTCCTGGCACCATGTTCTCGGATCACTCTTGGCGATGCTCAGGGGACCCTATGGGTATATGGGATCTGAGTCTCATAGCCAGATCAGCCATTTCTGTTGTACTATCACTCTGACCCTGTGGTCTGTATTCTAATGATGCCCTTTTAGACATTTCCACTCTAATTTGAAAGGCACCTCAATTTCATAATATTTACACTTAACCCGTTTTTATCTTTAAACCTATGCTTTCCATTTTCTTTCTCAGAAGATTGTCTTGCCTGTTGCCCTAGTCATAGATCCCAATTTCACTAGTCTTTTCTTATAAATTTATATTGACTCAGTCAACCACAAAGGATGACCAATGTAAATTTTTCAATATCTCTTTATTTTTCCAGTATCTCTTAAGACTTTGATCAGTACCCAACCCCACTATCACCCCTGAGGCTCCAGTTATGTCTGATTTGAACATTGCAATAGTTGCCTCACTTTTTTCTCTAACTACTCTAATTTGAAATAGTACTTAACTTGATTGGGCCCATTCTGAGCCCTTTATATTCATTTAAACTCCAATACAATAGATACAATACAATATAATACAATAAAAATACAATAGGTTCTATGATTTTTTGCATTTCACAAATAAATTGGGGAATTCTGAATGTTGTGCCTTTAGGAAGCTGTGAATTTAAAATTTAAACCCAGGCTGCCTGGATCCAGAGTGAGCAATGCTCCTTATCACTATACTATGTAGCCTCTTTGGATTGAATCCTGCACTTGTCTACATATTTAATTGGCTTTCCGTTATTTTTAGGAGGATTCCTTAAATTCCTTAGCATACACTAAAAACCTGACTTTCACTCATCTCTCCCTCTTTGCCTTCTACTTCACCGTTACTCTCCTCTGTCATCACTAATTAACTTTTCAAAAGTTCTTTGAATGCTTTTGTACTCTTACACGTTATTCTCTGTATGTCTGGGAGACTTTCGTTATTATGCATCCCATCTACTTGAATTATCTGTATTCATTCTTCATAATCTTACTGTCTGCCTTTCTTTGGGAAGTGATCCTGGCCTCCCCATCTTACATCTTTCTGTCTATTATGAGGACCTCCACTTGTTCCTATGCCTCAATACAGTGCTCTGGGATTCCTTCCTTCTTGATATACATGGTCATGCTATGAGTTGGTCCATTCTTACACCCCTGATTCCTCATCTCCATCTGCCCACTTCCTGAACTACACCCTCTGGTGTCAGCTGCCATATCTGGTATATCACTCACACGGGTCAGTCAATATACATGAATGAACCCACTTTTTCACATCTTTACCACAGTTAAGAGGTTCTCATTTTTATTGCTGATAGTATACAGAGACATAGCATTGTGGATTTAATTTATTTTTTCCAAGTGACTAATGATGGAGACCATTTCCATGTGCTTATTTCCAGTCTGGGAGCTACCAGGCTAAGACAGAAGTATGGATGTTAATACTGTGAAACCCTAATACCTAAACTAAGGTAAAATATGTTTAAGAGGAGGAAAAGTTGCGCATTATTTTTTGTTAGTGATAAATACTCAGGTCTCCTTATTCCAAAAATTTATTATTTTTTGGATACTATACAAGAAGAGAGCACTTCACATAGACTACATGATCTTAATCCTTGCAATAAATCTATAATCTGGATCACTGTTTCACTGTATCACTGTATCATTGTTCATCAAGTTGCTCGAGCGGGCACCAGTAATGTCTCCATTCGTCCCAGCCTTGAGATTTCAGAGGCCTCCCCTTACTCATCCTTCCCAGCGCTGCCATATTGGAGGCTCTTTCAGGGTCAGGAGAATGAGACCCATTACTGTTACTGTTTTTGGCATATTGAATATGCCACAGGGAGCTTGCCAGGCTCTGCCGTGCGGGCGGGATACTCTCAGTAGCTTGCGGGGTTCTCCGAGAGGGACAGAGAATGGTTATAAAGAATACAAGCAAGTATGTTAATATAATCTGAATATCACTAGTAATGTCATCTGGCAGGTAAGAAAAGTGTAACTCAAAGAATAATTTCCAGTCCCAGTTAGAAAACAGAGTAGCTGTCTTCCAGCTCAAGTAGAAAAGAGAGTAGATAGAATTTGAGTAACTAAATTACCAAATTTAAAGACAATATTTTAATTTTTAAAAATTTTATCAATTTTTACTTACATGGATAGATGGGTTCAACAAGTTAATATACTGTCTCTCTTTTCAACTGCTCTCCTTGGGGTAAACAAAGTTTTCAGTTTGGTGCATATGATCTTGGACTCAAAATGACACCCAAAAGCTTGATAATTATGTTGTTAGCTCACTCTTCTTTTTAGTTTAACAAAACATCTTGGAATATTTTTAAAGGAAACAAAAATAGCACGGTAAATAAGTATGAACTGCTCACGTTAGATTAATATTTAACGAAATAGATCATAAACTCACCTAAATAGGAGAGTTTCTGATAAGAGTTATGCTAATAAGTATGTGTAATTAAATTGAGAAGCTCTAAAGTGTGTGGCTTGTTATGGAAAATCATCATTTTCTCCCAATAGCAAACAATTGTTACTTATGGTAGAGCCAGATTTTGATGCTGTTTTACTCTGGGAAATAAAGGATCTTGGGTAACTGTGAAAAATCTGAAAATGAGATTTTTTCTTTCTATGAGAATTCTAAGGAGACTTACGATCGCTGTACACTTGCTTTCTCTCTCCTATCAAGAAGCAAGCATTCTTCTTACTTTCTTGACAACACAAATTTCTCTCTGGAATCAGACAAGTAATTCAAATAACTGCCTCTCTTCTAAGTGCTCAGTTGTTCATTGTACACTATCTGGTGTTTAGGAAACAATAATATAATTAAATAAATTAAAACATATTTATCCAAAGTCTTTCCTATTTTGCTTGATCAACCTATGTAGCCTTTGAAATTTTAAACTTTTTTAAAAAGTTTTGCTACAAAGGTATTTTGATGCGATGCAACTCAACCCTCCAAAAGCTGTGCTATATTCTATCTTCAGGTGAAAAGTTTTTCTACAAACTTTCTATGGAAGAAGCTTCCCTTCAGTTTCAAACAGCTTAGTAGCAAATGAAAATACAGCATCAACATACAAAGATGTATTCAAAATAGGAGCATTTCCTTGAATTTAACCATAACGAAATCTCTGAATGTGTGAAATAAATTAAAAGGGCCTCAAAGGGAGGACTTTTAACATTACCTCTGGTGTAACTGGCTCTTCATCTACTCTTTCTAATAAATTTAACCATGCAAATTTAGCAACTGTTTCCCAATGGTTGTCAATTTAGGCACCAACTTTCTCCAAGAAGTAGTCTGATTAGAAAATAATTGTACTTCTTCCTCACTACTGTTACCACACCTGCACTTTTCATTTCCTATAAGGTACAGTGGCAAAACTGCATCTTTCAACTCTGCCTCTTTTATCTGATGTAGTGGATGACAGGTAATCTAGCTGAAAGTTCCGACAATTGCACCACCAGAAAAACACTGGCTGATGAAATCTGAGCAGTTATCACACTAACCATCACCTGTCAAGCCTCTTGCTTCAATTTAAGGGCGCATCAATTTTCTGAAGAGGAAATCAAGGGCAAAGAATAAAAGCGCTTCAGATAAACACTGACAAAGGCCCTTTCTGCCTTTTTTTTTAATTTATGATGGGATGTACTATCATAGGTTGTTCCTCGAGGTTTTATCAACTGTCCTGATACATCCCAGATAGCTCAGAATTCTTTGGCCATTGATGAAGTGCTATACTTGCACTTACTGAAAGGGCAGAAGATTTCCAACTGAAAATTACTTTCACTAAATACCACACAGATATTGCAGGCAGAGAGAGCCAGGAGATGGAACAAATGACAGCTGCATATAACAATGAACCTCTCAGTTCTCCAGGCTGGCAGACAAGACTGATTAGAGTAAGAACATGAAATAATGTTTTCTTAAAGCTGGAGAGAATATTGTGTAAAGTGTCAGGCACAAAGAGTTCGTATGTTCTTTGTGGTGAGTTGGGAACACGGAGCTGCCAACTGTACTTACAGTGTGTCCCATCACTGCTTTCAGACCATGATTTTTTTTTATTTTTTGGTCTAAAATGTATCTGGTTACCACATTCAAAATGCTCATGCAAATAATGGGTGAGAAGAAAGATAAGGGATAGGGAAGCTTAAAAATATACAGTGAAATAGAGTTTTGTAAGGTAGTTGGAATTGGCCCTTAGCAAAATAGATGTGTTTTTCTTAGGGAGTAGAAAGAACTGAGGTGTAGTGCCTTCAGCCACAGTGCTCTTGCTGTATGTGCAAAGAACATTTTCAAGTGGGAAACATGTAGTGTGGATACTCATTGTGATGGTCTTGGGGCATCAGATCCAAGATGAGAACAAATCTGTGAATGTTTCCTACCACTGACAACTCTGACATCTCTTTGACTACAAAGAAATTGTCCTCTGTAGTGTCTGGATGTTGTTGGTGTTTTTGAAAGCAAAGGCTCAGTGACACCCTCTTTCCATTGCTCCAACTTTTGGAGTATTTGGAAAAGAGACTGGCCATGATTGAAATAAAAAAGCTACCTTTCTTAGCATGAAAATGAGGCAGGGGAACCTGGCCTGATCCTATTTGTCCTGCAGGGGTACTCAGCAAAGAGAGGGCAGGGACTACCTCCTGCCTTGCTTGCTTCTGTTTCCAACCAAGTCAGTGGTTTCTCCTTTATGGAGAGGTGAAAATGAAGGCAAAGTATAATGATGAAGATACTAGACCTGGCACTACAGAGATTAAGGCACATGCCTTGCACTGACCCAGGTTCAATCCTTCGCATTGCATTTTATATGGTCCCCTCCCCAGAGCACCAGTGGGAGTGATCCCTAAGCACAGAGCCAGAAGTAAGCTCTGAGCACAGCTGGATGTGCCCCTCCCCCCAAAAAATAACACTATATTGATGGAAGTTTGAATTTTGTGGAATCAAAGATCTACAATTGTCCAATATTTTTGTCTAATTATTAGTTTGTCAATAGGTTTGTTTGTAGTAGCAAGACAGGGGGATTATTAAGAACCATATTTTGCTTTGGGAAGCAAGACACAGTCTTCAATTCTGGCCCTTCCCCATCCCCTACTTCCCCAGCCAGAAGTAAAACCAATCCTCAGATCTCTACCTGATGCTCTTATTCCTGCTCTTGTCCCTCATGCTCATGAACCTTCAGATTTCCATACTATGTTTTCTTAGTGGCAACAGGAATGAGTCCATACCAGAGGGAAGGGCATGGGGAGGTGGGGGGGGGGGCAGGGGAGCAAGTCTGCTCATACGAATATTTTATTTTGAAATCCCAGTGCTTCAAATTTAGCTCTGTGCTTGGCAGTCTTTAACACCAGCCATTATACAACTGACAAATAAATGTACCATGGACTAATAATTGTTGAAATAATAAAACTTGCCTCTTTTTTTTTATTCTGAGACACCAGAAGCAGTACTAATTTCTTTTTTTTTTTTTTCATCCTAGGGAAATACTTTCAGAAAGACAGAAGAAAGAGAGGCAGGTAAAGCAAAAGGTATACAAAGCCACCTTGTCCCATTTCCTGCTAGGGTTCCACAGAGAATGAAAAACTAGACTCAGAGGTGCCAGAACATGGCAGAATGTTGGGCTAAATGTTGTCACTGCCCTGAGTTAGCTGGGCAGTCTTAGGGAGTCAGTGAACTAAGGCAGCACGAGCTCATTTCCATTTCCGACCAAGTCAGTGGATTCCTCTTTATGGAGAGATGAAAATGAAGGCAAAGTGGGGCTGGAGCGATAGAACAACGGGTGTTGAATTTGCCTTGCACATGGCCAACCCGGGTTTGATTCCCAGCATCCCATATGGTACCACGAGCACCTCCAGGAATAATTCCTGAGTGCATGAGCCAGGAGGAACCACCGTGCATCGTCAGGTGTGACCCAAAAAGCAGGGAAAAAAAAAAAAGAAAATGAAGGCAAAATATCAGGATGAGGATAATGGAGTGGACAGAGCCTGGAAAGCTACCGAGAGTACCTGGCCCACACAGCAAAGCCTGGCAAGCTACCCATGACGTATTCGATATGCCAAACACAGTAACAAGTCTCACAATGGAGATGCTACTGGGCCCGCTCAAGCAAACTGATAAACAACAGGAGGACAGTGCTACAGTGCTATCATAAAAACATTAAAATTTTATTGGCATTTTATTAAATCTACCAGTCACTGAGGAAACCTGATTTTTACAAGATTGTTTTCCTGTCCACAACCATAATACAGATTTATTTATTTTATTCTTTGTCATAATTTTCAGTGTGAAGAAGTTGTTAATATTGGTGTTAGAGTTATTGCTGGACACAAAAATGATAGCCTTTGACTCTGTTATAAGTGATGTTTAGTTATATTTCTAGATGTTTGCTGAGTATAGAAAAGCAATTGACTTTTGTATTGATCTTATTTTAAGTACCCTGTTAAAATATGATTTATAATAATATATAGTTTGGAGAGGTTTCTATGTAAAAACATTATTTGTGAGTAGTTTTATTTCCTTCCTTCAAATCTTTCCTTCTGTAATCTGTTTTAGTCTTGGCGTTTATGGAACTTCTAATAATATATTGAAGTAAACATCCTTCTCTAGTTATTTTTCATATTTTAACTAGGAAAAGATTGTTTGTTTGCTTTTGGCCCACACTTGGTGGTGCTCAAGGATAACTCCTGGCAGGACTCGGTACCATACACAGTGCTGGGTATCCAACCCAGTCCAAACACATGCAAGGGAAGCTGTACTATCTCTTCAGACCCAAGCCGTTACCATCACCTGCTGTAAACTTTAGGTTCTGATTTCCTTGGCTTAATTAACTGTATCAGTCACAACTGAAAAGCAGCAGTCATTGAGACTAGGACAGGGATTTAGAATTTTTAATACAGCAGGTTTTTATTTTATTATATCCTAAACAAAAAATGTTTAAAGTCAAAATTCTCGAAGCTCATAATTTTTCAAAGAAGCTGAGTCTATTCTGTGCACTTCATAATTGGAAACCTCATCAACATTCTAAACAAGATCACCATCAAGTGGTATTTTTCCACCCAGCTTCTGCCAGGGTCCTTAAGCTTGTCAACACCAAGCTGGTTTAAAATGCTAGGTGGTATTTTTGTCAGTTGCTTTGTCTCAGCATGGCTGGTAATGGTAACAGAGCTTGCTGCAGAGATATAAAAGTGTTAGAACTGTTAAAGTGGTTAGCTGTTACTCGGTGTGAAAACAAACTTATCCCTTTAATATCAGAGGTAACTGTTTTTTCCTAACCTTCTTAGACCTGGAGATTTAAGTTTTCCATGATAATAGACATTTGGGAATTCACCTGTTGTTTCATATATCTTACAAGGGCAGGTCTTTATTTTGAGTAATGCAGAATTATGCCTGAAATTTGGCAAGCTTCCCTTGGCTTATAAAGGGTTCTTATATCTTTTTTTTTCTTTTTGGGTCACACTCGGCGATGCAAAGGGGTTACTCCTGGCTCATGCACTCCGGAATTACTCCTGACGGTGTTTGGGGGATGATATGGGATTCTGGGAATCAAACCCGGGTCGGCAACTTGCAAGGCAAATGCCCTACCCGCTGTGCAATCACTCCAGACCCAAGGTTCTTATATTCTGTTGGAGAGGATGACGGGATTTGTGCTGAAGACTCCTGGGAGTCCAGTTTCTGATGTTAAAGAGATTGTCTCTAGCATTCAATGAGTCAGAATAATATTTGTTCAGGTTTTCTTGAATAAGCTGAAGCCCTCTTTGAGCTCTGACCTTGGTCACCACCTAAATCTAGAACTTGGGACCCTGGTTTTGCACTCTGTTCAAAGGGCACCAGATTCCTTACTTTGGGGATACGCACTGAGGATGCTGGCCCCTCATCACACTGCCCATGAGCCAGTCTCTGAGTGCTTTCAAATCTTACCTCCATCACCTGCCCAACTCTTATGGACGCTCATGAATGTATAATGATCATGTGTCTTAAAAAACTTTTTTCTGGGTGGGGGAGGGGAGGAGGAAAGCTGGTGGTGCTCAGGACTTACTCCTGGACTCTATGATCAGAAATCACTCCTGATGGTGCTCAGGGAGGATCATATGCAGTGCTGGGAATCAAAGCAGGGCTGGCCACATGCAAGCAAAAAGCCTTAACACCTATATAAGCTCTCTGGCCCCTTGTCTTTAAAATTAATGACACCATGCTTATAATTTTATCTTATTTTTTCATTAGTATATTTTAAGACCCAGTCTTACCAGGCTATATAAAAATTTACATTTTCAAATTTATGAGCACAGTATTTTTCTCTGCATTTATTCCCTACTATATAGATATATGTGTAGTAGGGATTAAATATATATTTATTATTATATATAAAAAAGTATACATCTATACTACTAGTGTATATATTAAAGGAAGAAACACATTTTGAAAAATAGTAAGATTAAAAAAATTTTTTCCCATTCCTAATGTACAAACATTTCAAAATATCACAAATAGGTGTTAAATTTAATCATTAATTGTGGAGGTTTTACTCTCTTATTGTTAAAGTGTTAGTTATGTGTTAAGAACTTTCTAACATGAAATCTTTCTAGCATAGGTGAGAAATCCAACTTGGACATGTTAATTTACTGCTTTTACAGATCATTAATGTTCATTTGCTAATATTTTCTTGAGAATTTTTACAAGGACAGCTCGCATAAAATGCAACTTCAAGATCGCCTATGTTTGGGGGAAATGGATCAAAAATGAGTTAAGGAGAATCCTTATTAGTTTGACTTTAATAAAAAATGGAATTATGAACCACCTTTAGTGACTCGCCCATATGTAAGTAGAAAAACTTCAGAAATGACTAATATAACCACAGGGGTTACTCCTGGCTCTGCATACTCCTGGAGGTGCTCAGGGGACCATATGGGATGCTGGGAATCAAACCTGGATTGGTCACATGCAAGCCAAATGCCCTACCCGCTGTGCTATCATTCCAGCCCTGGATAGCTATTAGAAAGAAAAAGAAGACTGAAATAAACACTAGGGAAGGGATGGGTATTGGAACATTGTATGACTGAAGCTCAATCATGAACAACTTTCCGTGTATCTAAGGATGATTCAAGGAGAAGAAGGAGAATACTGGGCCAAGAGAGATAGTACAGTGGGTCTTTGCTTTGTACATGGCTGATCCAGGTTCAATCCTCAGCTCCCCATATGTTCCCCCAAACCCTCTACGAGTAATTCCTAAGCACGGAATCAGGAGTAAGCTCTGAGCACCACTGGATGTGGGCCTACCCTCAGCCCCAAAAATAATAGATACAAAGAAGATTCCCAGGGTTTTATTTCCTACCGGAATAAACACTAAGTAGAGAGGGGATTAAAACATAAAATTTATTCTGTGAGATAGATTTTTTTCCCTTCTTCTCTCTTGTTCTGTAGCAATGCCCAGGAATGGACATACACATTTGTGGGGCTCATCATGGAGGTCACTTGTATTAGTTATGGTGTCATAATTTTGGTACTTGGGTTTCAAATACCAGGGATCCCAGAACCACATTGTGGATCAAGCTTTTGCCACTCAGATGTCACTGCTCGAAGAGATGGGTTTGAACCATAGACTCTGAATGAGATTTATTTTTCCTAAAGACCAAACAAGAGATAATTGACTCAACATTAATAATCTTTGCTACATTAAGCAGGCTCACTTCCCGCAGAAAACTTTTTCCAATGAGTCCAAGCTGCCCATAGTATTCTGTCAGCCTTTCCTACGAGAACTGCAAGGCTAGTGACAAGCAAACAATGTTTCTTTGAGATAAGCAGAGAAATACAATGGGGAGAGTACAAGTTCAGGATAGAAACCCAAAGTGGCAGGGGGCGGGGGTGCTGCAGAGAAATAGTACAGCAGGGAAGGCTCATGTCTTGCATGTGACTGACCCAGGTTTGATCCCCAGCATCCCACATGGTTCCCTGAGTATCGCCAAGAGTGATTCCTGAATACAGAAATACAGAGCCAGGAGTAGCCCCTGATCATCGCTGGGTGTGAGTAAAAAAAAAAAAAGAAAGGAAAGGAAAGGAAAGGAAAGGAAAGGAGAAAAAGAAAAGAAAAGAAAAGAAAAGAAAAGAAAAGAAAAGAAAAGAAAAGAAAAGAAAAGAAAAAAGAAAAGAAAGCCAAAGTGTGTCCTAAGAAGAGAACTAGGTCAGGGGGAAAAGGATGGAAAAGGATGCACAAGTTGGCTTAAGAGTCATGGTAAGAGAGACAGGTGAAGGGATAACAAAATGAGATTAGCCAAAGTTCTCTTCACTAGTCCTTTGAAACAGCATATTTTCATCTTCGTGGCTTCTTGAAATGTGGGAGGTTGGCCCAAGGGTCACATTCAATTTGAAGAGGATGGTTCAAGGGCTGGAGAAAGAGCACAGCGGGTAAGACACTTGCTTCGAATCTGGCCAACCTAGGTTCAATTCCTGACTCTCCATTTGGTTTCCCATATGACCCCCTAAGCCCACCAGGAGTAATCATTGAGCGTAGAGTCAGGGTCGAGTCCTGAGCACTGCTAAGTGTGGCCCACCAAACAAAAACTAAATAAGGAGGATGGTTCAAACAGTTTTTCTACGCTTGGTTTCTTTGGTCTTTTAATATGACTGCAGCGATATCCCTTTCTCTACAGTCCCTCCAGAACTACAATCTTGTCTTCTCAATCTCCCTAATTAGTAAGCATTAGAATATAGCTGTGTTGAAACATAGCACTGCATAAGCTTTCCATGAATCTGTTTTTATTTGCCCCCCTTTTCCTATTAAGTTGATTACTCCTAGGGAAAAAAAAAAGTTTGCTGTGACTATAAATTGGTACAGCCTCAATAGTAACCTATGTGGAGCTTCCTTTAAAAACTAAAATTGAAAATAACCACCCCTAGGCATTTACCCAAAAGATACATAAACATTCATTCAAAAGAATTTATGCAGGGGCTGGGGGAAATAATTCAAAAGGCTGGAGCACATTTCTTGTCTGTGATAGGCAGCCAGTTCAAACCTGTGTAGCCCTGATGGCCAGCCAGTAAGTAGCATCGCATCACTGTGCCTTACACTGAAATTTCAGACCCACACTATAGGGCTGAGTATCACTGAAAGTGACCTTCAGTCCCGTTGACCACTGCTTGGGGAAAAAAAACTGGATGCATGCACTTCTATGTTCTCGGCAGCTTTATTCACAACATCCCAGAACATAGAATCAACCTAAATATCCATTGTCAGAGAACTGGATAAAGAAACAATGGAACATTATATGACTGAAACCAGATCGTGTCCAGAGACAGAACTCTCAAGGGACCCGGTCATGCTTTTTCCTCTCCGGCTCTGCGTGTCCTTGCCTGGAATCTGACACATGGCATGTTATTAAGG
>JAOXYA010000009.1:4215019-4225726 GCA_028565675.1 Sorex palustris | reverse complement strand
TCTTTCCTCAGTCAACTGTAACTAGTAATACCCACTACTCAAGTACAGCCTTGGAAACCATGTCTCCCCACTTTTTAGTATGAGGCATCTTAAACTCATAATATGGTATAACTGATATTACTCCTTTCAGTTAGTTCTATATAATCCATACCACAGGTACACGTAAAAAACTGAAAAAACAGTATAATAAGGTTTATACCATATTATTATTATTATATTTGAAACAAAATATTTATAATAAGTGATCTTCTGGAAAATTCTCTGGCACAATTTTATGGCATTGCAGTTCAATTCGGTGCTTCTCATCTTTTGGAATGTCCATAAACATTTATTGAAAAAGGAGACCATTCTATTTGTTAAACTTAACTCCTAAAGCTGTCTCCATTCCTTATTTCTGAATTGGACACCTGAGAATCAGAATCCTTTTACTTTTCCATGTGTAGCTTCGACTTCACTATGAGAAATATATAGGAGAGTAGTTAAATACAGCCTCTCAGAATGGTGGTGGCAAAGTTGGCTAGTGAAGGGAGGCTTAGGTTGTTTTGAACGAGCACATCTGTTCTTAGTGGATATTTGAACATGCTATCTCAGGTTTGTCTAATTACTTCATTCCCCTGTCTTCTTTATAAATTCTAAAACATAAGTTCAAGATACAGGATTATCGCTGGTTTTTAAAATATGATAGTTATTGGAACCCAGTGTCTACACTGCTTAGCCCAACCCTAATCAATCTAATAAGTCTATATTTCTATTGGTCTTTTGAGAAATATACTAAAACTTCTTAGCCATAATTATAAGTAAAAGCTCACAGATAAAAAAAGTTTCATCTAATACTGAAGGACCTGAAAACACTTGAGGTCCAATATCACTTTCTAAATGCCCCCAATTCTTTCATAACTTGTCAGCATTAAACTATGATTCCCTAGGCACATACAATACTCCATTTAATGTATTTCCTTCTTATATATGTTTGCAAAGACAGGATCTTACTGATAAGGTAAGCTCTGTTGAATTACTTTAATAACATCTCTCCTGGTCCATTTTAAAAAATCTAAGACGTCTTCAACCACAATTTCTATCTACCACCTTCATGGAATGGCAATTGTTCCATTTGACACCAAGACTTGAGTCTTTTCAACCTTTATTTTGAAAACCCAATTCTTAGTATGTAGCCTCAGCCATTTATACTTCCATCCAATTTAACTGTAATAACTGGAAGACTCTGGAGAGCCCTGCTAACTACTGTCTGCTGACAGAGTTCAGCTATAATTTGGTATCTAATATTTGGTCTATTTCGATTCATGTCTCTGCACAAGTTCCATAAGACATTTCATTACCAATTAAGAAAGATCTCATTCCTCCCTAATTTCAAAAATGTATAAGTCTTTTATCTCACTTTGCTGAATTATGATTAGATTGGGATGCATTCTCTAAAATACTGAGGACTTTTGATTTTTTTTTCTTTTTTGGGTCATATCCAGCGTTGCACAGGGGTTATTCCTGGCTCATGCACTCAGGAATTACTCCTGGCAGTGTTCAGGGGACCATATGGGATGCTGGGAATTGAACCTGGGCCAGCCGCGTGCAAGGCAAACGCCCTACTCACTGTGCTATTGCTCCAGTTCAGCATTTAATTTTTTTTTTTTTTGCTTTTTGGGTCACACCTGGAGATGCACAGGGGTTAATCCTGGCTCATGCACTCAGGAATTATTCCTGGCAGTGCTCGGGGGACCATATGGGATGCTGGGAATCGAACCTGGTTTGGCCGCGTGTCAGGCAAACACCCTACCCGCTGTGCTATTGCTCCAGCCCCTCAGCATTTAATTTTTAAAACTAGTTTGGGAGGGGGCTGGAGCGATAGCACAGCAGGCAGGGCATTTTTCTTGCACGCAGTCGACCCGGGTTCGATTCACAGCATCCCATATGGTCCCCTGAGCACCACCAGGAGTAATTTCTGAATGCAGAGCTAGGAGTAACCCTTGTGCATTGCTAGGTGTGACCCAAAAAAGCAAATACATATATATTTTTTGGGGGGGCTTTTTTTTTTAGCACAGCAGCCTTGCACACGGCTGACCTGGTCAGCCCAGCTTCAATTCCTCTGCCCCTCTCAGACAACCCGGCAAGCTACTGAGAGTATCTCGCCCACATGGCAAAGCCTGGCAAGCTCCCCATATTCGATATGCCAAACACAGTAACAAGTCTCACAATGGAGACGTTACTGGGCCCGCTCGAGCAAATCAATGAACAGTGGGAGGACAGTGCCTTGCACTGTCCCAGGTTTAATCCCTAGCATTGCATTTTACATCTCAACTCTTCCTTTCCAAAGCAGAGAAAACAGTACCTCAGTTCTCAGGCCACTATGAGGCTTAAATTAAATATTGTATTTTCAAACACTAAAGAGCCCTGGTATGCTGTAGGCCTGCTGCAAGTGTTAGCTTGCACCACTCTGTGCAGCCAGGAATGTGTTAACTCATTATCCAACCCAGAACTTGCTCTCTTCTCATAGAAATCATCCTAGAACACTAAAAACATGAGATCCAAACTTAACAACCAAACTTAAAAATGTCTGTCAAGGTGGCAGGCCGTGGGTGGTAGTGGTGGTGCAGAGGGTGGAAGGGTGGAGAGGAACCTGCGACACTGGTGGTAGCATTGGTGCTGGAACACTATAGATCTAAAACTCAATGATGAGTAACTTTGCAAAGAGTGGTGCTTTAAGAAAATAAAATTTAAAAAGATAAAATCATTTAGAATACCTTTATCCCTCTTACTGATCTTATGTTTGTCCTTCAAATGTTACACATCTCCTAGGGGTAGGGGGTAACCATTTTAAATGGTCTTATTCTAAACTCTTGTTTCTTAAGAAAAGATATATTTGCTTTCTACTCTACTTTATATAACCATTTTCGCCTCTGACTTCTTTGAGTGAATCTGACTCCAAACCAAAACCACACTCTGAGGAATCCTTGAAAACAATGAGATGGTCTTCACTTCTATTCAGAGGTTAAAAGGAAGAATGACTTCTCAGGACTTCATAACCACAGTCTTTTCACACTTCTCCTTTAGTCTCACTTCTTCATGAAACAGGGTTCTGTCATGAGATGTCATATATCATATTACGTGTTTATTTCTTCTCAGAAGCCTGAAGAATTTAGAGATGCCTTTTCAGTTTGAGCAATATTCCTGTGACTAATGAATGGGAAGAATAAAATTGGGGTGTAGGGGGGAAATGAGAATCACCTGGAGGCAGCTTACAGTACATGTGTGACTCAAGGAAGACACTGTGCACTGGGACCCTGGGTTCACCAGCGTCAGAGCACTTTCTTCAGGAGTCCCAGCATGTGGCTCTGATTTCCTGTTGTTCACCCTCAGTTTCAGGATGTAATTCCTCTTGCCAGTGATTGTCCTCAGTAGAATGATGATAAGCACTGAAGAGGAAAGCACTGATTTGACAGTAATCTCCCCCCCAGAACACCCCTGGGCTGGCTCAACATCTTCGTTTTATTCCTTTTAGCATGACACAGAAAGCAAATTCCCAAAGGTGTGGACAATTGTCAGGTTGCTCAACATCTTCACAAGAATAAACTCAGAATTCTTGCTCATTCCTTCCCAAAAGGGAGTAAAGGAGGATGGTTATTTATCATTTTTGGTTGTCACTTTCAAGATATCTTCTAGGGAGCTATCTTACATTTTCTGCCTAGTTCCTATACCCCAATCCCACAGGTACTAAACGAGAATAAAGGTGGAAGTCAATGAGAGTTAGACAGAACCTGACTCAGCTGCCACTTCACTGGGAAATATTCTTAACAGTACAACACATGATGTCTTGCCTGGAACGTATTAAGATTGTTGGGTTTACTACATGACATTAAATTATCCAGCTGCAAACTCTCAAAATTGTTCATGTCTGTTCTTTTCATTTGCTCATCCTTCCTTTCCTTTTTTTTCTTTTTGGGTCACACCTGGTGATGTTCAGGGGTTACTCCTGGCTCTACATTTAGGAATTATTCCTGGCGGTGCTCAGAGGACCATATGGGATGCTGGGAATTGAACCACGTGCAAGGCAAACACCCTACCCGCTGTGCTATTGCTCCAGCCCCTCATTCTTCCTTTTCTATTCAAAAAATGGTGTTTACTTCAATTATATTCGAGTTTCGATAAATTCATTTGCAGGCAGCATTTTAAATTTTTTGTTCTTTTTGCAGAAGGGGGGATGTTTTATAAATTTTAGTGAGCTTTGCCTTTCTACAAAAGTCATATTTGGTGACCCAGGGAATGATCCATAAATGGGAAATATTTACTATGAAACAATAGTGTTTCAAATAAGGTTAGATTCTGGACATTCTCTCATAGTGTCACTGATGTGCTAATAGTTGTGCCATAATCATTAACAAAACCTAGGCATCAACTCATTTATGATCATAAGCTAACAGTCACTCTACAATAATTTTCCATCCTAAACAAAAATTTTAATGATTTTAACTAAGAACAAAGTAACAAAGGCCCTTTTCCCTGCTGAATTAATTTACAGGATAACAAAGACTTGAAAATTATTGTTTTATAGCAATATATACAATCTTGGTCAGAGCTAAAAGAAATGAAGAACAGAATATCTGAGTTTTCCTGACAATACAAAATGGAAATGGAACTGTCTCTCCCTCATGGACAGTCTCCTCTTTTTGTTATTCTTTTTCATTTGTTTTCGGGTGGCCATGCCCAGCTGTGCTCAGGCCTTACTCTGGACTCTGTGCTCAGGACTCACTCCTAGAAGTGTTTTGGGGACCATATGTGCTGCCAGGGATCAAACTTGGGTTGTCTGTGTGCAAACGCCCTCCCCATTATGCTATCTCTCCAGTCTAGTGTGGCCCCTACAGGGAAGGATGGTGTTATTAATAGTCTAAACTAATGGATGTAGAAAATCAACTTTTTATCCTCTGATGTTGTAGAGGGTACTCTTTCTATTTGCTGGAGTTTTTAAAAAATCATAATATTGCGGTCTGGAGCGATAATACAGTGGGGAGGGCATTTGCCTTGCACGCGGCCAACCCAGGTTCAATTTCCAGCATTCCATATGATCCCCTGAGCACCGTCAGGTGTAATTCCTGAGTGCAAAGCCAGGAGTAACCCCAGTGCATCACCGGATGTGACCCAAAAAGCAAAAAAAAAAAATTACAATATCTATGGTTATATATATTATTTTTCCATATATTTACATATAAACTATTTTGTATCTACATATATATTATATATGTAAAAGAGTGATTCCTAAGTACAGAAGGAGTAAGGCCTGAGCACTTCTGGGTGTTGTCATACATATGGCACTGTGGCACTGTCTTCCCACTGTTCATCGATTTGCTCAAGCAGGTACCAGTAACGTCTCTATTGTGAGACTTGTTGTTACTGTTTTTGGCATATTGAATACCTCATGGGTAGCTTGCCAGGCTTTGCTGTATGGGTGGAATACTCTCTTAGCTTGCTGGACTCTCAAGAGGGGCAGAGGAATCGAACCCAGGTGCCTCATGCAAGGCAAATGCCCTACCCACTATGCTATCACTCTGGTCCAGTCACACATACGTAAATACAAATATATGTAAATATAATATGGTTTATATGTAAATTCAATATAAACACTGTCACTGTCCTCCTGTTGTTCATCAATTTGCCCGAGCGGGCCCAGTAACATCTCAATCATGAGACTTTGTTGTTACTGTGTTTGGCTTATCGAATACGTCATGGGTAGCTTGCCAGGCTTTGCTGTGAGGGCGAGATACACTTGGTAGCTTGCCGGGCTCTCCGAGAGGGGCAGAGGAATTGAACCCGGGTCAGCCATGCCGGTCGCGTGCAAGGCAAACGCCTTACCCGCTGTGCTATCGCTCCAGCCCCATCAACTGGGTACAGTAGGAAAATTATAGCAAATTGGAAGCAACCTTTGTTTTCAGAATTAGTTTTAGAAAATTGCATTGGTTCATAACTGGTAAGTGGTTTTAAATACCACAACCATGGCAGAGAATTTTACAAATAAACTCAAATTTAAATGTACACTTTTGCTCATAAATGAGTAGATGGGATTCCTCTATTGTCAAAAGGCGAAATACTAGACATTTTCAGATTTGGTAAACAAACCTTTATTTAAAAATTAGTGAGAGGGACCAAGAGATAGTTGAGTGAGCTGGAGCACGTTTTGTATGCAGGAGGCCTAGGTTCAATTCCTGGTGCCAGCATGTCCCCCAAGCACAGAGCCAGAACCAGAGCCTGAGCAGGACGGCAGATGACTCAGTCCCTTCCCAGACCCAGGCCTCTCCAGTCAATGGAAATCTCATTCCTATGTAGGTTCTTTTCTCCTTTTTCAAGGAATGACAGCAAAGGAGCGGATTCTTCAGGAAATGCTTCTTTATGTTTCTGAAGGTAAATGACCTCAGGACAGCGTTGCTAGAGCCCATTGAAATCTTGTTTGTTGCCAATATTCATTAGACAAAAACCTGTGGCAAAGATACAGAGGTTCAATAGCTTCATTTTCCTTTATTTGTGAAAATCCTTGGTTCACATATAAAGACTTAGTTAGGAAGTTCCACAGACTGTACGCCCATGGGTGAAAATTATATGATTCTGACCACAGAATAAGCTATTTCTAACCCTTGGCTGGAGCTGGGCCTTTAGATGCAGAGATCCACTGGATGTTTCCTCCTCTTGAGAAAGGAACTGCTCTCCTAGAAACATAAAATGCACGGCTTCTTTTACTTCCTTAATCACACAGAAGCCTGTGTGTTACATTTGCCCATGTTCCTGACGCCTCCTGGGCCTATGTTATACCTACTTGTTCCTTATTTCTCCCCTTGGGTTGCATAATTAATTCTTTCTTTTATTCAGGAAAATTATTGTATTTTTGTACTGTAAAGTCTCATTTCATATAAGAGATGCTAATGGTGTTCAGAATTGCTTCAGCTGAGTTCTCATGCACTTTAACACAAGCAGTACAACAATGTATATATAAAGGGGTTTCTTGGGTAGAAGTAATATTTGAATAAGCACAACCAAACCATTATTCTGAGTGCTATTAAAGTAAACTGCATTAAGAATTATTAAACATTCTTATAGAATGCTTTAAAATCTCACCATTTTGTGTAATCATCGACCGAAAGTTTCAGTTGTATTCATAAAACGATAAGATCTTTTATGAAGACACCCTGAAATGAGGTTAGTTATCTACACATGCAAACGGCAATTGGTCAATGGGAATTTAGTTTTCTAAGTCTTTAATTAAAGACTCAGGTCTGGGGGCTAAAGAGATAGTACAAAAGTACAACATTCCCCAGATTCCCCTGCCCCAGTGGCAGTGATCCCTGAGCACAGAGCCAGGAGTAAGCCCTAAGAACTGCCAGGTGTGACCTATCTCCCTACTCCACTCCACTAGCAAGTACACAACAACAATCAAGTGTGGGTGGGTGGGGTCCAAATCAAAAACAAACAAAAAGGACTCAGGTATAGAAAGTTAGAATTTCTTTTTTGTTATGTTTGTTTGGAGGGGGGAGGGAATACCTGTAGATATACCTAGACTCTGTACTTGAAGGACAATGCAGGAATTGAACCCACACCTCCCTTGATGCATTTAGCCCATTGGGCTATCTTTCTGGCACCAGAAAGTTAGAAAACTTTAAAATTATTTTTTAGTTGAATGATATTTTATTTAGTATCACACTATAACTTCTACTTGGGGGAAACCCTCCACTAACTTTTAAATGTAAAACAGGGACAATTATTTGTTACTTAGTTAAATCACCAAATTCTTGAGTTCCATTCAAAATAAACCAAAGCATCAACACTTGAAGAAAAAACTTATTGCAAAACATAAAACCATTTAACATTTCCTTTAAACCGGCAACTTATTTTCTAATGAGTTGTCTTACACCAACTATGTAACATACAGTACCCAAAATGTAGAAATAAAGAACAAATTAGCTCCTGATTTCATGATTCTAAAACCTAAAGAACTCCTATTATAAATGGAATAGCATTAACTACAAGCTTTTGACTTTTCATCCATCTGAATTAGAGTCATGTTACAATCTCCTTTAAAAAATGGGGCTAGGGAAATAGTTCAAAGTGCTGAAGTATTTGCTTTACAAGTAGAAGCCCCAGGTTTGATTCCCAGAACTACACAGTTCCCCAAGCACTATTGTGCACGGGTCTGAAGCACCAAAAATAAAATAAATTACAGGAAGTTAATGAATCATCTTCTGAGTGAATGAAATTGATTCAGCCAAGTTAGAATATTGTATTTTATTAAAAATATCTCTTATCACAGAAATTGCTAGTATTATTACTTACTAACTTAATTTCAAATTCCAAATTCAACACCCTATTTCTAATTTGTAAAATTCCTATTCACAGAGCAACTGGAGAACAGAGAGTGATACTCAGCAGAAGAGCAGTACACATGAAATGAAAAGGTAAACAGATGAAGATGAAGAAAAAAATGAGCTGAAACCCCCTGGTTTTCTACAGTAATTTTTGTTACTTTACTTTTTTGTGCCTACATTACTTCCTCATCCATATACACATTCACCAAATTCAGAGGCAATGAGAAGATTATTTGTAGTCTAACAGGAATCAGCTATTTTCTTTTTCTGTGATGTTAGCTGTACAGTTGAGAGGGGTACATAATGAACATGAAATTCCCTAGAAAGCCCAAGAACCTTGGCAAATGGTCACAGAATAGAGCACAGTGCTTTCACACAAGTAAATGATTTTGCGACAAGTAGGGAATTACTCTAAAATATAAGGCTGGCGAAAGGCAGCCAACAGCGCCTGCTGGCTGGACTAAGAAATCCAAAATGGGTTCCAGGAAGAGAGTACAATGCCCAGCTGCTGCAGTGGCTGCCTGTTCTTCCTATACTGTTATTACTGTTCAACAGTCCTGAAATCTGAATGACAGTGGCCTGAGCCCTTTCAAACAACAGAAAGAAGGTCAATTTTTATAATAAGGAAATGGAAGTGGTGGTGCCGAAGATCACTGACCCTTACAGTTTCTTGTGCGTTGAAGGAGCAGTGAAGTGCACTGGGAAATTATGGTGTAGGGAAACAGTGACACCACCATCATAAAACACAGAACCAAGGAACAAAATAACAAATGTACTAAATGTGCATAAATCAAATCTATGCTATCAACCCTGGATTTATTTGCAAACTGTGAAAAATGGGGTCCAAGAGTTCTGTGAAGAAAGGAAAAGGCAGAGGGCCAAAACTTGAGTTCAAGAGGTTGAAATGATATTTTTAAAGGCTTCGAGGTAGCAGTTTAAAGACTTACAACTCAATGGTCTAGGCACTGACCAATCAGTACCATAAGAGTAGATGTGCTGGTATAGATTTCTTGAGTCCTACTACCTTACCAATGGTTACCTGGTTAATTTTCAGATTTTGGATGGATCCAGGGGTCCAAAGAGGTCCCAAGACAGCTCAGGCGAAGAAGTAGGACTGTACTAAAAATTGTTTACCAACTGGTATAGCATTATTTCACTATTTCAACACCTAGTACAGACTATCAAAGTATCTCAGTGCAGCACTGCTAGTCTTAAGTCTGCTTCAGTCATACCTACTCAAAATAGGTTTTGTAATGCATAGCAAGAAGAGCGTAGCTTGTTTGGAGGATTAATTGAAAACTTCTCTTTGATCTCTCGTGGTGCTTCTTGATTTTATGTCCTTTGACACTATTACTAAATCATCCTCATATTTATCACCTAGAAGTTTTCAACGAAGACAGGATATGTGCTAATCTCATTGATTGAATTTACGCATCTAATTTCACTGGACAATGATGATGTGTGACAATTTTCTGATTCAAGGAGCTTGAAAGATTTTTAGGATGGTGTCCTAGACTTTCCCTTTTGGTTAGAAAGCAGAACTACAGTTCTGACCAGGTTGGATCAGATGGACCCAGGCCTAGTAACAATTATGGGCTTGGTCACTTTGCATTTTTTTATGACATCAGTTTAATAATTATAGCTATTTTAAAGAACAAAGTGTGAAATGCAAACAGGTAGAATTAACATTTGGAGATGCCAAAACTTCAAACCAACCCAAGGACCAAGTATAAGAGCCTTCAGCCTATGATGCATATTTGAGCCAAATTTTCAAAAATAAAATTATTAAAAGCTTAAAGTTCCAGCATTGAAGTAGACATTGTTGTGGAGAAAATGCAGAAACAAGGACAGGGACTGCTGGGGAAGTGGGAGAAATATCAAGGTCATTTTCTCTGAGACTACACATACAAGAAGGCAGGAGGAAGGAAATGTTTATAAATTTGAAAAACTGCACCCTCAGACATTTCTAGTTGATACCTGAAACTAATCACAGTGAAAATAGTTGTAAGTGATGTAATATTCACATTTTAAAATACAATTTTACATCACTTTTTTCAATGAATTCAATGGGAGATAAATGCCATAGTGATTTCATACCAACTATGAGCTATTGAAAAATAAACTCAACCAAGTATTCTTAAATAGTTGGAAGTTTTATGGGATTTTTTGTTCCCTACTGAAATTGGGTTTCTATTTCTATTTTCCCAAAATATTAAATACTTGGGCTGGAGCGATAGCACAGCGGTAGGGCATTTGCCTTGCACGCAGCCAACATGGACCCGAGTTCAATTCCTCCGCCCCTCTCGGAGAGCCCGGCAAGCTACCGAGAGTATCTCGCCCGCACGGCAGAGCC
>JAOXYA010000009.1:4126835-4137749 GCA_028565675.1 Sorex palustris | reverse complement strand
CCCTGCCACAGAGGCAGGGTGGGATGGGGGGATGGGGGGTGGGAGGGATGCTGGGACCCGTGGTGGTGGAGGATGGGTGCTGGTGGAGGGATGGGTACTTGATCATTGTATAAGTGAAACCCAAGCACAAAAATTTATAAGTTTATAACTGTACCTCATAGTGTTTCACTAATAAAAAAATAAATAAATAAATAAATAAATAAAATAAAATGTATTGAGGCATGAAAAGATACCAAGGAAACTTATATGTTGCTAAGTGAAAGATGCTAACATAAAAAGGCTACATAGTACTGTGTGATTTAAAGTACATGTACTCTGGAAAAGGTAAAATATTGAAGACAATAACAAGATCAGTGTTGCCAGAAGCTGGGACAAGGAACGATAGATAGTCACTGGCACACTGAAAATTTTAGGGCAATAAAAACATTCAGTATATGGTAATAGTGAGCACATTCATCAAAATCAATAGAATGTTCAAGACAAAGAATTTTTAACTTTAATATAACCTATAGGGTTTGGACAATAATAATGTGTGAGTGTAGGTTTATCCATTATAATCAATATACCAAACTGGAGGAGAATGCTGATAGCGTGGGAGTGTGTATTGTGGAGAGTGGTGGTACAGAGGAAGTCTATGTACCTTCTCCCCAATTTTGATATAAGTCTAAAACTGCTCTTAAAAACCTATTGGGGATGGAAAGACAGTACAGAAGTAAAAGTTTTTGTCTCACACCTGGTCAACCCTGATTCCATCCCTGGTATCATATATGTTTCTTTGCATCACCAGGACTAATCCCTGAGCCAAGAGTATGTCCTGACAACAGTGCCCCCAAATACACACACACACACACACACACACACACACACACACACACACTAAAAAAATGCCCGAAGTTATTTTCAACAGAAGTGGAAAAAAACTGGATTCTATCAATTTTTATTTATTTAGTGAAAAATAAATAAATGGAAAGAAAATAAAACCTACTATCCATTAAAGTGAATGCCTCACTCACCTTTTAAGGTGCAATCATTTGGCCTGGTCACTGGTGATGCACTTACTGTCCTAGAAGAAGTAATTAAATAAATGGGCCCTTATGGCCCAAAGAAGCTAATAGAGCTGCCTTTTCAATAATAAAACATGCCATTTCATCCTGACAACATAGCAGTTAATTTCTAATCTGAAAAATAGGAGCTGCCACACTTGGCTGTGTTGTTCCTTTCAGATATGCTGTTGATGACTCAGAATTATAGTTTTTTAGTCAACTTACCTATATTCAATTTTTAACTCTTCACTGAGTTTAGATGAAATGGAAAATGTGAAGACACAAGAGATCAGTGCTTTGAGGCTTCCAACTCTATTCCCTAATGCCCCACGTGACAGATTTTCTGCTTTTATGTTGCCATGTATTTGTGACACCATTTTATGAGTAACAGCCAAACTTGTGTTCTGTCAGTAGTTGCAATTATGGACAAGTAACTTGAGCTTTGCAGAAAAAAGAAAGTTAAAAAAAAAACTAAATAGGAACCAGAGAGAGATAGCATTTACCTTACATACAGCTGACCTCAGTTCAATCCCTGGCCCTGATGGTCTCTCTAGCACCACCAGGAATATCCCTGAGCACAGAGCTAGGAGTATGGCTTGAGTACCACTGAATATGGCTTGAAAACAAAAACACAGAACCTAGGTAAATTATTCAGTAATTTCCAACTTTTTTAAGGTAGAATCTTGATTTTATTTTTCTTAATGTTGTTGTATTGATTGAGGTAATGTGATATACAATACTATTAATGATGATTTTCCATGAACATAATTGCATTAACAGTGTGTCTACCACTCTCCCCCAAGGACCCCAAGGACCTCCTTCAACCTCAAAATTTTAATTATCATACAAGTCATCTTAAACTCTGAGGATTGTTTCTGAAAAAAAATCATGCCATAGCCATATCTTCTGATGTGACTGATTTTTTCTGATTCTTCTGGTCTATACCATGCCCTCTAGAGATTTCTCCCCTGACTAATTATATATACTACAGTATTATATACATGTATACAAACACACACACAAACACATTCATACACATATACTTAATTCCCACAAATAATAACTCTGGGCACGTTTTCTTCGTGGCACTTATCAAAACACCTAATAACTTCATTTTACCCATTTGTTAACTTCTTTTCTGACTGTTCTACAAAGGTGTAAGCTCCCTAAAACAGATTATTTACCATCTTAGCCTAGTATCATGTCTGACACTGGGAAGGTCCTCAAATACTTATTAAACATACCAAATAAATATAAAATCATACTGCATATATTATAAACACAAAACTAAACTATCTCAATCTGAAGTGAGGAATCCATGTCTGCAGTATACACATAGGAATGTATATAAAACATTATAATTATGTTTTATTGATTTATAATTTATGTTTTATTGAGCACTTTCTATGTGCCAGCACTTGTGTTGTGGATGAATAAAAGAATCCTAGAATTTCGGCATACCACCAAAATCATGTAAAACAAAACACAATCAAATCATGTTGACTTAATTTCAACTTCATTTCTTAAGTTAAAATTTCCAATTATCATCTTGTAAACAAAAGCTATGGGATAACAAATACATTGACTATGTAAATGTTTCATTCTCTTTGGTGCATATTTTTAAAGCTAAATAGAGACTCAACATTTAAAAGGTATTCAGTAAAAAATTCAATTAAAATGTACTCATAAATAAATATCTGGTGTTGAGACCAGATAGAATCTCAGAAATTATATGAAAACATTATTTTAAACTATTAGTATTGTATAACTTTGTATTCTGATTTTAGTCTTTAATAGATGCAAACAAAAATAAAAAAATATAACAATTAAATAATGAAGAATACAGAGTGCTTTTGTTATTTCACTGATTTTCAGTTTATGAAAATGATTAATAGTTGCATTCACAGAATCACTAGTTGCTTTATGTGCAGTTTTTAAAAAATCATTTAAATAAATATTTTTATTGCATTATATATCAGCTTCATTTCGTGGGTTAAAGTGGAGTCACCTGGGTTCTGATGCTTTTCATATCATCTTTCACAGAAACAAATCTTTCTATCTTATTTGTTGCTACCAATGAGAATACAGCTGTCTTTTATTAGAAATGTTTAACGTACTGACTCTATACGTGTAGAATTTTACATGCTTAACAGAAGATTTTAATACAGTTTTAGCTCCTGCTTGAGATAAATCAAACTCGAACTGACAAATAAGCAACTGTATCTGCAAGAAGTAGGGGGGTTGTCTGATTTAAAACTCTGAGGGCCTTAGAAGGACTTCAATCTTAGATTGCACAAAATGCACATTTTATTCAGCAAGACATAAAAGGCACTTTATTGCAGGGTTGTTCTTTTTTAAATTCACTAGACGAAACTGAAAACAATCTAAAGCTATACTAGATTAATAAAATTAGCCAGGAACAGAGAAAGAAAACAAGTAATAAAAATAGGATAATTTATCAATTTCTTTAGAAATCTGCATAAATATTTCTAACCTTAAATTATTTATCTGGCTCTTTTGTTTTCATATTTCTCTCCTATTACAGATATCAAGTTTTTTTAACATGGTCAAAATATTTTCCTGATTATTACTCTTTATGATTTTGTATAAATGCAAAGCAGTTTAATATTATGCGGGGAAATGGTTGATGCACACAATTCACTTCATAGATCTAACTTATTACCATCCTGCTGCTTGATGAAAAATGTAGTATTTGTTGCAAAAGTTTTATTCATCATTGGAGTTGTTCTTTTCTTTTGTTTTTTCTACTTAATTTCTTATAATAATGTTGTATCCTTATGATTACCTATAGATATATTAATGTCCCTGAAAACCTTGTCTTCACTTTTTAAAAAAATATTGGTAAAAATGCCTGCATATAATCCTTTAAGTTAAAAATAAGTATTTGGTCAGTAATATAGTAGTAAGTGAAATTGTAAGCAAAAATTATAATTAAAATTTTCATTTCCTTTTTTTTTGCATTTATGTTTTTTAGGCAACACTAAGTGATGCTTGGAGCTTATTTCTGGTTCTGTGTTTAGGTGCAACTGCTAGCAGTGCTCAGGGAACCATATATGGAGACTCATCCATGACCAAAAATTACAAGTGAATGTTTTGACATCTACACAAAAGTTAGTTGGGCAAGAAATCTAAGCATCACTTCCTGGTTTACATATCATTACAAAAAGAAATGCCATCTTTAAAGATGAGACAGTAGGGGTTGGAGACACAGTACAAAGGTAAACAGGCTTTCCTTGAAGGTGGCTGATCTTGGTTCAACCGCTAGAACCTTATATGATTCCCAAAACACTGCCAGAACTGATCCCTGGGCATAGACCCAAGAATAAATACTGAACATAGCCAGGCATGGTACAGCAACCCTCCCACAAATATTTTTTTTTTAAAAAAGAGAGAAGATAATAGGACACACTTCCTTAAGAAAGTAGGGTTGGATCATGAATAGCCAAAACAATACTGGGTGGGGAAATAAAAAAAAAAAGGGAGGCTTTCCTTTTCCAAATTTAAATTATACTACAAAGCTATAGTGATTAAGATAGTATGGTAGTGGGATAAAGACAGAATTGAGTGTCCAGAGACAGGTTTTCAGGTATATGAACAGAAAGAGCCAGGAGAAAGCCCTGAGTATTGTCAGGTGTGACCCAAAGCAAATAAACAACAACAACAAAAACATGGCAACCTGCCAGAAGGGATCTCTGAGTGCAGGTATATAGCACTGTAGCACTGTTGCACTCCCGTTGTTCATGGATTTGCTTAAGCGGGCACCAGTAACGTCTCCAGTAACGTGTGAGACTTGTGATTATTACTGTTTTTGGCATATCAAATACGCCATGGGGAGTTTGCCAGGCTCTTCCATGCGGGCGGGATACTCTCGGTAGCTTGCCGGGCTCTCCAACAGGGACAGAAGAATCAAACGCAGGTCAGCTGCATGCAAGGCAAATGCCCTACCCGCTGTGCTATCACTCCAGTGCAGGTACATAGACAGCTAATCATCAACAAAGGAGGAAAGAGTGTGAAGTGGAGCAAGGAAGGCCTCTTCAAACAATGGTGATGGGAAACCCGGTCAGCCACATGAAAAAAAAAAAAAGAAAAAGAAAAGAACTCAAACTATGTATAAAAATTTAATTTTAAACAGATTAAAGACCTTGACATAAGACCTGGATCCAGAAATTATAATAAGGAAAGCATAGGAAGAGCCCTTCATGATACTGAATCTAGGGACATCTTCGATGACTCAATACCACTTGGTCACACAAATGGAAGCAAAGATAAACAAATGGGACCACACCAAAGTCAGAAGCTTCTGCACCACAAAGGAAGTGATGACCATAGTAAAGTAATACCCCCCAAAGACTAGAAGAAAATTTTTATTCATCATTCATTGGGCAAAGGGTCAATATGCAAGACATACAAAGCACTGGCAAAGCAACAAGAGCAACAAGAATGAAAAACAACCCTATCAAAAACTAAGGAGACAAATGAGCACTTCTTCAAATAATAAATATAGATAGCCAGTAGGTATATGAAAAAAATGCTCTCCATCATTTATCATTGGTGAACTGCGAATCAAAACAAGAGATCTCCTCATGCCAATAAAAACTGGCACACATCACAGAGAGAAAAAACATCTGGACTGAGGACAGGTGGGTAGGTCCTTGCATGCAGGCAAGCCAGATTAGATCCTTATATCCCGTATGATCCCCAGAGCCCTGCCAGGAGTGATCTCTGAGCATGGAGCCAGGAGTAATTTCTGAGTACTGTGGAGTGTGGAGAAGAGAGGGAGTAACATTGTTTTCATTATTTATGCTTCCTATGTTTGTTATGATCAAAGACATGTATGATCTTGGGAATATGTTTTTTGCAATTACAATGGATGATTTTACCTGCCAAGTTCCTTATAGAGATGTATAAGAGGCTGTCTAAAATAAAGATCAATGCTGCTAAAGATCAATGCTGCTGTTCCATGAGAACTTAGTCCTCTCAACCATTTGTATATAGTTTCTTTGATCCTCACCTTCCCTCTCGACCCATTCAACTGTCAGCTGGACCGGCAAGTGGCTCATAACATGGGATTCGAACCCACAACCTTGAGATTAAGAATCTCGTGCTCTATAAAAAAAAAAGAATCTCGTGCTCTAACAACTGAGCTAGCTGGGCAGGAAATAAGAAAAAGGTAGAAATAATAACAAAGTATGCTGAAGAACACTCTGACCCGTCCTGTGTACTTTTCATAATTTACCAAAGGTGTTATTTCCTGCATATGCCACAAAATCACAATGTGTCCATTTCTTATTAACTTCTCTTGCAAACTGAGGATGATGAAGTATTAACTTCTCTGTAGGCTTGAGTTAGCAACATAATGACTACTCCACGTATTAGAGGTGGTAGGCAGAGAGCTATGCCAAGTACACTTGGCCCTCTGAATGAGGTAGCTCCCAGAGCTAGGTCCACTTAAGGACCCTGCATAAGCAGGCAGCTCCCCGCAGGAGGAAGGGATGTTAGGGAGGGAGAGTCCAGCTTTTTTCAGAGTACATCATCTAGGAATACTGGCTGGTGAGCTATCTTGCAGCGCCCCCCTCCCCACCATTGCTAATGGTTTCTCTCCAGGAACTTTCACTAATCACATCCAGGCAGTTCTCTGGAAGCCAAGACTTCTGGCGATTACTGATCCAGAGCTGCCCACATGTCTCTCACAGAAGTATCTTACGTTAGCTTCCCTGTTCTTGCTCTGCACTACAAGGACATTCCCATACTTGCAATGGCAAGGGAGCTCACTGGGTAGCTGTACTATGATGGGTGCTGACCCATGAAGTTCTGCACACCCTGGAGGATCATGCCTGATCTCTCCTTATGTTGAGATCCTGAAGGGATAGAAATGGAAGAGAGGACTGTGACCAAGGAGGAGGTTCAGGGTGAAAAGTCTGCCCCAGTTCTCAGATTCACTGCTACTTAGCCTGAGGTTACAGATTGGTCCAAAGCGTACAGGTGCCCCTCTGTGCAGATTCAGCAATTTCCGCTGAAGACGGGAATCCTCAGCCTTTCACATAAGCTCCTCCTGCTGAAGCCACTGAATGGGTAGGAGCCATCACTGATGAGAATAAGGTTGATGGAAAATAAAGAGTTTTGAAAAGAAAACAAGTTTTTTTGTCTTTTATTTGGATCCAGAGAAACAGTTCGGTGACTGCGGTCCTGTTTTGCATGGGGGAAACCTAATCTCATTCCGAGCTCCCTGTGGTCCTTTGAGCACTGCTGTTATCTGTTAGGATAGAGCAAGGTAGCTCCTTTCCCACTGTCTCACCAATAGGTGTTAATTTCCCCCCCAAAAAAATAAACAAAAAGATGTATTTTATTGACTAACGTGCTGCTTCCAAACTAATAAACTTAAATAGAAAGTTTAATGACCAATCCTATGTCTTTACAGATTCTTCATTCCTGCCAACCCATCTATCTTCCAATCTCAATTTTATGGACATGTGTTTTGAAAATTTTAACATCATTATTTCCTTCTCACTCACAGAGAAGCCGCTGTCATATTCTGATATGTTTTATTATTCTTCTCTTCATTTTGACCAAAATCAAAGAAAAAAAGTTTTAGTAACTCTAGGTCTTTGTTCCTTGCAAATCAAACAGCTGCCACTTCTTTACTAGCTTTCCTTTTAATTGTTATAATTGCCTTAAGTATGAGAAGCAAAATTACTATTCTAAGAAAATCTTTGATTTTCTTCCTTAGTATTTTTGGGTCAGTAAAAAATGAATGAGGGACTTGGAATGTAGTTCAGCATTAGACCACTTGCCTTTTATGTGTGAGCATTCAAGTTCAATCCTTGGCATCACAAAAAAATTTAAAAAGTAAAATATGAACGTGGTGGTGTACTCAATCAGCTTGGCTTGCCATGGACTTCAATCCCCCATTCAAAAACAGTTAATGAGAAAAATGCAAAAGGAATCACAATGCACTTTCTCTACTTGAGTACCAACTGTTATACTTAGGATGTTTTATGTGAAAAGGGGAAAGAACTTCAATTTGAACTGGCCTCAATACAATGATGGAAACTGCCCTAAAATGTGTTTATGAAATGAGAAATCTAGATGTCTATGATATGGTACTGGAAGAAAAATTGGCTCAAGAAATTTCTGTTTGTAAGCAGAACTTAAAGTAGAATATAGATGGACAAGGACATGTTAGGAAGAAAACAAACTATTTCTATCTCAATTCCTACCAATCCATTAAAAAATCTTAAAGGGCCATAGAAATATTATAGGGGCTAAGGTAGCTCTGTTGCACATAATCAAAAGTAGTGAGTGGTCGCAAGGTCAACCTAAAGTCAACCTGCAGCACATAATGGTCCCCTGAATACCACCAGTAGTGATCTCTGAGCACAGAGCCAATAGTAAATTGAGCACCCAAATCCTTCCTCCAAAATATTGTCAAAGTAATAAATGGTCTAGGGCTAAAAATTTAAAGGAGACTATAATTTCTTTTGTTAAAAATTCTGAAAAATTTAAGAATGTACTTACAAGACACTCTTAGATACACCAAAAAAATGGCTTTTAAAACTCTGAGAGTCATCTTCCCTAGCAGCCTGACATACCACAGTTAAAAAAAGCAACCTGCCTATATAAGAACGGTGGATGTGGCTTCTGGATCTGAATCAGAGTCATTTGAAATTCTCAAAAACGATGAAGGTCAACTATAGTGAGAAAAGCATCACCATCTTAGACTAAAAGTATTATACATTAGTTCAAAATAAAAGGAGGCCAAAGAAAAAGAATCTAAAATAATAATAATAATAATAATAATAATAATAATAATAATAAAGGAGGCATCTGAGCAACCAACCCTGTTTAGGAATGGAATGCAGAAGGGAAGGAAGACATCCAGAGTCCGTCCTTCTAAGGGAGGAATGCCATCTAAGAAGGCCAAGAACTGTGAACAATGCACATCACTCTCAGAGAGCTTGGGAAGCAAAGGCTGAGGAAACACTCCCAGGAAGTAGGAAGTAGAAAGCAGAGATTGCACCTAAGCAAGGACAACTTCCTGACTGCAGTCAACATAGGCCATGTGGTTCCAGCGGCTCCACTCCTCCCTCATCAAATGACTCTATTGTATTTATTACATTCTTGTCTTACCATTGTGTCATTGTCTATCTTTTTGTTGTTGTTGTTGTTGTTGTTGTTTCTTGGGTCACACCCAGCTAAGCTCGGGGGCTACACACAGCTCTGTGCTCAGGGGTCTCTCCTGGCAGTGCTCAGAGACTATACAGTGCCAGGGATCCAACATGGGCCTCCAAATTGCAAAGCGTGTGCTTATCTCTCCTGTTCATAATTTATCTTTTTTTAGTGAC
This sequence comes from Sorex palustris, assembly GCA_028565675.1. Classification (NCBI taxonomy): domain Eukaryota; kingdom Metazoa; phylum Chordata; class Mammalia; order Eulipotyphla; family Soricidae; genus Sorex; species Sorex palustris. The sequence goes on along the minus strand of JAOXYA010000009.1, from coordinate 4,128,343 downwards.
ACCATATCAAGAGGAGCTGCAGCCAGAAAGTCACTTCCAGACTTGATTACAGATCAAGAGATCCTTGACTTTGAACCTGATAATGAAGATGAATACAGTGACTGGGTGAAACTGAGGGGGTCTCCGCAGGACAGGAATGCATTTATCATGTAGGAGGGACCTGGTCATCAGGGCAGAGGCTGTCTGTGGTAGATTGTGCAACAATAAATTCTCATTATTCACACTTAGCTGTATCCATACCAAATCATCTACTGCACTGTGAACTTAACCTTGTGACTTGTTTTAGCCAATTAAACAATAGCAAAATATAAGTACCCAGAACCTTGAGGTGTGCCTGCTTCAGCTGCTGGTAGAACCACAAGGTGAACATGCACAGGCTCGCCTGCTGGATGATGAAAGATAGGAGGCCTAGTCATTTCTATTTCCCCATGCAATAGTCAGTAACCTCTATAAGCAGAACCTACTAGATGACCAACATTTGGCCACACTTACGTGAGTGAAACTAGTCAACCACACAGTAGAGCTCATCCAAAGTTACCACACACAAGCAACAAGCTAAGTATCTTTAAGCCTCTAACTTTATGGTGCCTAGACCACAGCAAAACATATTCTAAGAGCTGAAGGATAGCTCAAAGGGTTGGAACAATCCCTAGCACCACATGTTCTCGCACTGGGTGTGGTCCTCCTGAGCCTCAGAAACACTAGATCCAAGACATTGAATTACCAGGTCCAAGCTTTGAATTGTCTGGCCTGACCTACCAAGTATCACTGAAAGTGGTCCCTGGATCCCCTGAGCATTGCTTAAGAGCAGGAGGAAGAGAAAGAGAGAGAGGAAGTGGAGGAAGAAGGAGAAGTGAGGAGGAGGAAGATGATTTTAGTTTACGTTAAACAAATCATAGTCTTCTACAAACTCAGTCCACCTTGTATTTATACAATCTACAGTCTGAGAATAGTTTTAGAGCTTGAGAGATAGAAGAGGTTAAGGTGCTTGCCTTGCATGTGACCAACCCTGTTTTAATTTCTGGCACCACATATTGTTACCCACAGGGTCACTTCTGAGCACAGAGCCAGGAGCACATCCAGATAACTACAGGATATGGCCCCAAAACAAAGAATGGGTATTTTTTATTTGTAAATTGTTGTATGGAAAACTCAAAAGAAGGTTCTTTTTTTTTTTACATATGTAGCACTGTAGCACTGTCCTCCCATTGTTCATTGATTTCCTCGAGTTGGCACCAGTAACATCTCTATTGTGAGACTTATTGTTACTGTTTTTGGCATATCAAATATGGCATGGCTCTGCTGTGAGGGAGCGATACTCTCGGTAGCTTGCCAGGCTCTCTGAAAGGGGCGGAGGAATTGGACTAAGGTGAGCCAGGGTTGGCCGCGTGCAAGGCAAACGCCCTACCCTCTGTGCTATCGTTCCAGCTCTTTGACATATGAAATATATTAAATTAAAATTTCAGTTCTAATGAATTTATTTTATTTTAACACAATCACACTAATTT
>JAOXYA010000009.1:4087261-4107101 GCA_028565675.1 Sorex palustris | reverse complement strand
AAAAATCCATCAACATTTATTTGTAAGATGGCTTTAAGATCCAGGAATCTCTTGCAGTTAAAAGTTGACTTTCTATAGAAGAGAGAATAATGCTAATGAGTGAATATTAAGTATAAGACACTAACACTACAGAGTAAATATGTAATTATATACATTTCCAAAAGTGGGATAAATCACACATTAAGTTATGTAATAATTCAAGGACTTGTAAGAGGCAAGAAAATGTACTTGATAGGCTATGGATAATTACTTTTAATTAAGATGCCTATATTATAAAAATGAGAATGCTTTAAATTAGGATGTAAAAATATTCAATACAGAAAAAAATATGGATCTTTAAAGCTGAAGGAGTCCAACCATTGGAAAGAGGAAAGGTTTTACTTCTTCTAACTACCCATAAAAGCTAAGTCTAGACATTCATAATTATACCAATTAATTGGCCATTTTGGCTAAATTATGCAAATTGTCTACATACACTTTTAAAAGTACATAACTGCAAATGCTATTTTCACTTTGGTAAAGTCTACACTAGCTAGCAAAATGAAGTGGATAATTAAGACAATTATTCTGATAATTTAGATCAAACATTAATTAAGGTAAAAGCAGATTGATTGGGGGGAGGGGCGTGGATTGGACTATAAATGTTGCTCCTGTGTTCCATAAGCATGTCAAAAAGGTCTTCTATTTCTTGAATTGTTTTGAAATCTGATTTCAAAACACTTAGTCCCAAGTTGTTTCTATAACAATTCCTTAATCAGAATCTTGCTCTTTTTAATACCCAAGATGCTTAGATAATAAATAAACATCCATTTGTTCTACTATTAGCTTAAATCTCATTTCCTAACTTTAAAGGTAACATTGATAAAAGATATAGGCATTCTAGACTCAAAAATAAAGTCATCAGAATGCCTTCGTTAAATGAACAAGAATAATATATTCTTATAATGGTATTAAAGGTCATGAGGAAGAATGCCTTTTAGCAGAAGTGTGCTGAAGTATTTAGGAGTGAAGTGCATTGATGCCCATAATTTTCTTCAAATGAGAGAGAAATATAAGTATGTGCATATAATAATAATGAGATCCTACATATATGCCTATATATTCAGATATAGTACGTTAATATCTGTCTTATCTAACTAGCTAGTAAAGAGAGAGAAAAATCAAAGCAATTGTTATAAAAGGTTAACAATGCTAACCTGGAGAAAAAGAATATGGGTGTTCAGTAAAATTAAATGTTTCATTGTACTATTATTTCAACTTTTCTGTAGGGTTAACATTTTCAAAATAAAAAGTTGATGGAAATAGACATTTTAAGCTTCAAATAAAGTAAGCAATAAATATTCAGGGCCCATCAAAACCCCTAAGAATATGATACCCCTAGAATTGAAAATTCTGCAGTACCTTATTTCTTAAAACCATACTGTGAAATGTATACTAAGGATTCTTTCCAATAGGCCTTAAGTGAGCACTTTAAAATAGTCCCAAGGTTTCCCATGCAGGGTATAGTTAAAGAGCATTCCACTTGAGATCCTTGCCTGAAAGGCCCTATAGAATTGCAAAGTATCATTATTAAGCAAATGTTCCTGGGCCCTTGGGTGGTTCACTTAAAACACATTTCACTGTATTGAATATTCAATGCCAAAAGCACACTGTTCAGTGTTAAGATTTGCAATTTAAACCCAGTCGGGAGAAGTAAAAGGTTCTTGTAATTTGCCTATACAGTATTGCATTGATGCAGGAGCTTTCATTGATAATTAAGTTCCAAAAATATGAGTTAGAATGTGTGAACAATGGAGGAAAGCTAACCTTTCTATTATAGCCTTAGCTCTTGACTTCTTGTATTTAAGATTACAGATGCTCCATTAAATCGATTTTGTGTTTAATCTCCTCTTGAAAAACAGTGAATGCAAGTCCCAACTTTCTTCCCTTTGAGAGAACCCAAGTATTTGACAATGAAAACTACATGGCTCAAACCAGATGATTAACACCGCCCACTGGGGATAAGAAAAGTTTAGCTTGTGGTCTCTTGGGTAGTTTTCCTCAAATAACTCTTTACAGGGTTGGAATGTCAAAATACATTTCGCACTCAGTTTTCAGATGATTTTTTGGAGGAACCCAATTGAGGACGGGGGTGTTTAACATGATAAGAGTAAGCATATTAGATATGCTTCTACCCAAATCATAAAGTTTTTTCCATAGTAATGAGGCTGCTTTTAAAAATTGTTGTGGGAGCAATACCTTGCGATGATGGGATTGAAGCGGCATGACCAGGACCAAATCAGGACCTAGCACACATAGGCGCACGCTCTGTCTCTTGAGACCCAAATATGTCTTTATAATACAAACTTCATTCATCTCTCTTCTCTGTCATTTAGATCAAACATTTTGGTATCTCTCAATTACTAAACAATACAAAACACAAAACTATATGCTAAATGCAAAACACAATACTAAACAATACACATATTGAGAACCCGAGGTTGTACAACGTTAATACGTGTGAGCGTGTACAGTGAGAAGACAGGAGGTTGCTATGAAATCAAAAAGGAATCGACTCTGTTTTGCATTTCTGTTGGAGGTAGAGCAGCACCACCCCGCCCCGCCCCACCCCCAACCCCCATTTCAGACTGGAGAAACGATCAGCTGAACTGGGACTTTTTTTTTTTTTTTTGGTCTGTAGCTATTGATACAGCTTCACTTTCCCCGGCTTCAAAAGCTCTGGGATTACGCTGCAATTGAGGCAGGTCTCAAATTTAGAGTTTACAGTGAGAAAATTCAGTTCATTCGCAACGTGAAGTTTACCTAGGAAAGACGTAAAACTACCCTGGCAATAAGAGAGCACGCAGTGCATTTGGGATCCCAATGGGAGATCCTGTTCCGCCTTCGCCAGAAAGGGAAGGACTGGGAGTGGGAGGGAATGAATGCTCTAGTATTGATACTTTGTGGGTGGCACCCAGATCTGAGGCTTTAGCATCTTGCGGGAACCGGTGAGAAATGCAAACGATCGGATCCCAGCCCAATCCTGTTTAGGCCGGAATTCTGAGGATGGGGCTAAGCGATCCGCATTTCACCTAGCCCTAGCCAGAATCTTGAAGTAATGATCGCTGTCAGGGAAATCCGAAAATGCATTTTCTGAAGGCGCTTTAATGACCAGTTCAGTCCTGAAGAAGGAGGGGCGCAGGCAGGAGGTGCGGCCTCAGCCCGCGTGGGGTGGGTCCCAGGCGCCTGACCCGTCCGCGACCCCCTCCCGCACACACGCCCCTCGCGGTCCCAGTCCCCAGCACCCGGGCCCGCCTCCCCCGCCCCCCGGCCGCGCCCCGGCCCAGCGGGAGTCAGGTCTGCGGCCCGGGACGAGGCGGGGCCCCTCCCGCGGCCGCGCGTGCCGGCCGCAGCCCCCTCCCGCCGGCCTGCCCCTTTGTCCGCCCCGAGGGCGGCACCTTCCCGCCCGCTGGGTGTGCGAGCCCTCGGGGCGGAGGCGGGGGGTGTGGGAGAGGAGGAGGGACGAGGGAGGGAAGAAGGAGGAGCGGGGCGGGCCGCTGAGTGCAGGGGTGGAGAGCCGCCGCCGCTGCCGCATCCCAAGCTCCCGGTGCCGCCCGGCCGCGGGGAGGGGGGCAAGGGCTCTTTGTGGCCGGGCCCCAGCGCTCGGCGAGGAACCACCGCCCCGGGGCGGGCTGGCGCCTCCCCCTTGGCGGGAGCCGCTGCGGCGCTCGGCGGGAGAGCGCGGCTAAGCGGAGGGGAGGGCCGGAGGGTGGGGCGGGGCGGGCCGGGGCCGGGCGCCTCCGCCTCCCGCGCGGCCGGCCGGGGACGCGTGCGCCCCTCGGGCCTCGAGGGGGCGGCGGACGGCCCGCCGACCGGGGACGGCGGGGACACGGGGGGCGGGAAGGAAGAAGAGGGCTGGGGAGCCCCGGAGAAAGGGAGCGCAAATATTGTGACTGCTGGGGAGGGGCGCTCCCTGCGCACGGTCGGAGAGCCCCACGCGGGGCTCCGGGGAGACGACGGGGAGCCTGGCGGCCCCGGCTGCCGCGCCAGACAACCCAGACGCGCCCAGGCCTCCCTGTCCTCAGACAGCGAGGCCAAGTTGCCCATCACTCTAGCCCCTCGGGGATAGGCACCTTCAGCTCCGGGAAAGCGTCGGGCGGCTGCACCCCTTGGAGACAGATGCGAAGGGACAGCGGGGCGGGGGCGGGCGTCTGTTCCTCCAGGCTGCCACCCACCCACCCCCACCCCCCGTCGGCTGCACCCTGGGCATTCTTGGATTACCTGGCTCTTGACTTCCTTAGGTCACCATAGCACAGAAAAGGGACGCGGGGTCAGTGGTCAAGTCTAGGACAAAACCGAAGGCGGGTCGACGCGAAACCGAGAGCCGGGAGCCCCGCCCGAAGTGGCCCGGACTGTGGGTTGCGGGGTGCGCGCACTTTCTCCACCGCCCGAGGTGGTAGGAGGGAGGGCTCGGAGCGTGCGGGTCCTGCTGTGCTTCTGGCCCAGACCTGGTGAGGTTCTCCGCGCCAGCTGAGTTAGGCCTAGGTTGTCAACTTCGCGTTGTGATTTCGTCCCTCAGACTTCTAGACCTACCGTCTTCCTACCGACTTATAGCCACCTTACGAATTTCTGTTCTCAAATCTTAGGCTAGGGGGAAGAAATTTAGAATGACCAAAACGTAAGAATACTTTGACTTAGTTGGAAAATCAACAAATCGCCCAGAGAAATTGGTTGTAATTATCTGAGGCTTATTTTGAAACTTTAAATGCCATATGTTAACTGTCCTGATTTTTGTTACTTTTGTTAAAATCTATTAAACCATTGGAATGGAGCAAAACGTTTTTAATGTCTAATATCAACGCTACACGTGTCTCTCTTTTACCATGATAACAACAACAACATGCCTCTCTGGGTTTGAGTTGAACTCTTCTTAGCTCACTACACAACTTTCTTACAGTACCTTATGCCAAAATTGTCAAAAGGACTTTGGCTTTCCATTTGTTCTCTAAGCCTAGAAAACTTCTTAGATCAAAGTAGAAAAAGTGTTGAAGTGGATTCACTAGTTTCAAGTTTTTTTGTGTTTTGTTTTTTTATACAGAACTAACCTTGAATGTATTAGTGAAGACATTTCAGTTGGGGGGGGGGTTGTTTGCTTGTATTTAACTGAGGACTCTCATGCTTACTAATAGGTATAACCTAGAAAACTGCTAAAGCACCAACTGCAGAACAATGAGGACATTCAGTCTCAATAGGTTACCCTTTAGAAGGTAATGGGTATTCCAGTTCAGGGGTGTAAATTTGATTTCATACTCCAAAATGGTGGACCTGGGGTTCTTCTCATATTTGCTTACTTGAGCAAAGACAAATGCGTTTGCTTTATGAGGTCTCTTTGGAAAATGTTTTCAGAACAATTATAGATTTGACGCTACTCAGTTGGACTTACTTGTTTCGCCATAAGAAATGTTGCAAACACTTGTAATAAAATCTTTAAAGACAAGAAAAGGTAAAGATTGACTAACTTTGGCTCCTGTGGATTCAGGGCAGACTTTCAAGGAAAAAAAAAATTTCTTGAACCTCTCTCTCTCCCCAATTCTAAAGACCTGCACCACTGGTCCTTGTTTTGAATGAAAAAGGAGTAACCTTCTTAGTTGATTAACAGAAACTTTGGCATTTAAGATGGAGAATCTTTCATCTGGGCAACGTGGGCAGAGAGGTGGTATAAACTGTTCCATGTAACTGGCTTTGAGACAAAATTCAGCAACTTGGAAAGTTCCGGTGAGGCATGCATGAAAATTGCGTTCTCAGTATATGAGCAGTTTCTTTTACAGAATCCATAAACAAGAATCATTTTTTAATTTCATCTCAAAAAGTAGCTGCTGAGTACAGGAGTCAGTATTTATCAAGCCTTAGATAAAGGAATGTATCCTGTTCCCTCATAGATGAGTGTTCCGTTTTTGACTGGATTTGGAAATGAGGGCTTCACACTAGCTATGACAGATACATTCGGATTTAGTGATAGTGTATATCACCATTTTCTAGAACTAGGTTAGATATGTTATTCCTAACACATTCTATGTAAGGAGGTTATTTGCCAAGTGGGGGCCCTTTCTATATGCCAATACCCTGCACCCTACCCCAGCATCCCGGAGCTCCAGGGAAAGAACTAAAGGTGGACAGCGCTTGTCCATTTAAAATAAAAGGAGGCCAGGGACTGTGGCAGAGGTATAGAGTCCAGCATGCTTTAGTTTGATGAAGCCCTGGGTTCCAACCCACCTAATGCCATAAGGAGTAACCCCATTTGTTGAATCATTGATAAAAGTGATCACTAGGATTCCTTCGGTTGCCATCTAGAAGTCCCAGGTCACGAAGCGTACTGTTTACTAATAAGGAGGAGACTGAGCTTGTGAAGCCTGTCCAGCTTAGATTAGTGTCAAGCCCTGCAAAATTCACTGAAATCAGGTGCAAAGGGTGTTCAAAAATGACCTGGGCTGAATTTTTCCACGTGTAAGGACCAGTTAGATATGGGCTGGGGTGGGGACTATGAGAACCTTAAACTACAAGGGCTGCTGGAGTGGGACTCACCCGACAGCTGTAATGGACCCAGCAAATAACCAGATTCACAGGACACCCTTTACTGTGACTAATAACAGCCGTCCAGTTCGATTACCACGGAAGCCCTCTGCGCTGATTCAACTTGACCCAAACGTGTGACCCATCTCGTTTTCCAGGGCAAGAGGGGCCAGTGAGTTCCTTTACTTTGGCGGCACGAGGAAGCGTGAAGCGGTGGGGTTACAGCGTATTTGTGCGCGCGCCTGCTCGCAGGTGTAGACGCAATTGTTCACGTTCTAACTTCTTGTTAGCTGTCTTTGCCTTTATAATTTGCAAACCCAAGGAAATCCGAGGAGTTTGATGAGCTGTAATCAGTCTTCTAAATGAGCCGCCACTTCCCTCAAAAATTAAGTTTTCCCTTTATTCTTAAACTCCTTTGCTCAGAAATCTGTTAATTCGCCATACTAACCTCCTACAGAAAATGCTCAGCTCAGAGAAATGAATTAAACACATATTATGATTTAGGTATAATTTCACAAATAAAAAAGTTCAACACCAAATAGTCCAATAGACACAGTAGTCTCAAGCAGGTGGCAGAACACCAAAAGACCTCTCTCACATCCCCACAAGAATTCTTTGCCCCACTATCCATAAAGTAACTTCTAATAGTCCTACTTCTTAAAAGAAAAAAAAATCAGGTTAGCAAACACCCACACCCAGATTTGATTGGGATTCAATATTCTATGCAAAATATGCTCAACAGATGATAGTAGAGATGAAGCCAGAAAACAACTCCAGCTATTTAAACTGCCAAATGAGACATAAAGCTGCATTGTAAAAATCATCTGGAAAACAGGTTTTCCCATTGAAGTCTCTATGTGTTAATTACTGTGAGCTGGAAGGCTGGAGATTGAACGCCTGGAAGCCGACTTTCACCCCGCATACGTAAACGGGAAAAGTGCTGAACGGCAGCCAGAGGGCCCCTGCTCGGACTCATTGCCATGCATGCCTAGACATTAATATGTGTTCATGGAGGGCCCGTACAGTACGAGGTGTTATTTCCTTATAAAGAAACACCAGGTCTCGCTTTCCATTCTTCTTACAAAATTATTCGCATTATTTATGCTACATTGAGCGATCTAATTTCTTCGTGATAGTCAGCTAATTGCTCTGGCAGGTAATTAGAAGTGGTTTACAACGCAAAGGGCTTTTGCATTGCCCCTCGGATTATTAAGTTGCACTGTAAATTATACCATATTTGCTGGGGGAAAATTCTTTTCAGCAAGTTCTCTTCCTGCGATCCGAGATGAAATCCGCTCTCCACTCCCCCCACCCATACACACCCCTCCCTAGCCACCCCCACTGCCACCACACCCCCTGCTTTTCCTGGACTCAGAGTCGAATGATTCTAAAGCACGCGATTTTGTTCGTGTTCACTGGGCCGAAATAACGTGGCCATTATGGCCTGAAATGGGCCAGGTTTGAAGCGAGCTTCCTGCGCGCCTGCAATATCCAGCAGGCATGTGGGAAAAGAACGGCTTAAATGGGGACATCTGTTCAGTGCTGCTCATCTTACTCTTACAGCCAGGTCAGGTTAAGAGAATAACCTGTTCGCCACCTTTTTTCTTGTTAATAAGACTATTAGAGAAAGGGGGGGGGGAAAAAAGCGGGAGCACACACACACACACACACACACACACACAACACTAATTGAGCTGCCATATAAGCAAAGAATCAGACACACAAAGGTATCAGCTGAGTTACAAGAGGAACTGTGAAAAAGAGAACTCTTGGGTTATTGCAGGGAAATTTTACAAGGCTTCTGTCAAAAAAAAAAAGGTGGGGGTGGGAAACGTGAGCTCGAAACTGTTCCCTACAAATATTGATTTACAAGGGATTTTTCAGAACTCAACAAAGAATAGTTTATTTCCAGGTTTCATTTGAATAAAATGAACCTGAAGATAAACTCCAGTGGACATGTTTTTCCTTATGCTTTCAAGTACTGTGACATTTGGTTATTTGACATTTTGTCCGCACATTTTGTTGTTGATATTTTTGTCCCTGTCATCTCTGAGGGTCTGTTGACAACCCCCAAGTGGGAAATCCTAGTTTGTCCCCTGATCTTAGAAAAAACGAATGGTAGCCCCTCTTATAAACACCGTCCATTTGTAAACCTTCTACAATTATTTGAACACATGTGTGGTTAAACCCAGAAACCTGGTGCAGCTCCTAGATTATTTGTAATTAAACACAATTCCCAAAGTAACATTTATCTTCCTGAAACTGCGATTGCAATTGTCAACCGTCTGGAGAAGACGGAGGGTAATCTGGGAGCATTTACCTCCGTCACTAACAGAACAGAATGAAAAGAAATCAATAGTGTTGAGGATAAGAATTTAGTAGTTTTTAACTCTACATGTTAGCTGTGAGAAAGTGATATATAATACCAAATGAGGAAAAAATGGAAACAAATCCATTTTGGAAAATAATTAGAGATCAAATCATTTGAATAAGTTTTTTCCTGCCTTGCATTAGATCATACCCACACACACATATATACACACACACACACACATACACATACATTGCCTTAAAAGAGCAAATACTCTTTGCCCTACATGTGTTTCCTTCATTTAAATGAAGGAGAAATCCAAAGTAGTATAGATTTAATTTTCAATTTTATCTGCAAGCTGACAGAGAGATGGACATAAAATATACCATACAGGATATCTCTGTCTACAGAACTGGCACACAAGATCATATCAATATGCCATAAGGGCAGGGACATTGTGCATATAGACAATTAAAGATGTAATTTTTTCTTTAAGATTGGAAGATACACCCATTTGGGTAAATGTTTCATATTTTTCCTGCCTGTGAACTTACCTACATGTCTATATTGAATACTTGATGCCAGGGAAAAGCCCTTCTCTTGTTAACTGAATTTTATCAGTGCATGCTCTAACTAATGTGAATCTAGGGATTTAATAGCCTAAGCTTGAATGAGTTTCTTAATTAAACTGTCCCCAAACTTTCTAATGTTTTGAAGTGACAGAGAAGAAAAAGAAATTCAAATGTAAGAAAATCTGTAAGTGATTCCATTTAGAATAATATAAAGCGTTTTCTCAAATGGTCTCTTTAATTAAAAAAAAAGTCACCAATACAACGCTTGCCTCCACCAGGAGATCCTATGCAAGTAGATCAAGAGTCACTATTTCTTGGCTATGGTCAACAAATGCGTCCAATTAAGCAGTACCAGGAAAGTAAAGTCTCCGCTGTAAATGTGGCCGGACAGTTTGAAACCGAATAACCTCACTAATAGGGGCTATTGTTCAGCGTGAAAGTTCCCATTTTCCAATCAGGAAAATACAGCCTTCTCTGCGCTCAGGCCGACTGATCCCTTCCCACCTACGGCTCAACAATCTGCCACCAGCGAGGGGCTTTTATTGCCTCCCTCCCAGGAAATGTTAGGCAACTTCCTAGTAAAGCCGCGCGAAAGCAGGAGTGGACAACAAAAGGGGCCCCTTCAAGAATCCACAGGTCCTCGCCTGGCCAGGTTTTCATTTCGGCAGGAAAGAAACTTTGACCAGAGAGATGCTGATATAAAGACACTCTGACCTCACCCAGCCTCTCCAGCCCATAGCGGCTGGGAGAACCGGGCTCGCACCCCACCCCCTTTCACGTTTTATTTTAGTAGTCAATGCGTTGGTACGCGAAGTGGTCCGGGATGGGGCGGGAGCGCGTCTCCCTATTTTGGCAGAGGCGCCCGCCCGGGACCCGAGGCCGGCACCGCGTTGGCGAAGTCTGCAGCCGGCCAGCGCCTGTCTAGTTCACAAAGCTCGTGCGTCCCTGGCAACGCTCTGGAAACCGAAGGGCGAAGAGCCCGGGTTAAACGTACCAGCAGAGGTACGCACCTCTACAGTTCACTTGCGATTCCTCCAACCTCCAACCCCCGCCCGCCCCCCCCCCCGCCCCAATTTAGGCTTTTTCAGTACGGTGTAGATGCGGGACCACACTTACACATTCAAAACTGTATTTGTTGTAGATATGTGGCCGGACATGAAAGCCGGGATAACTTTGATGTTTTCGACTATATATCCCCTAATTGTACTTAATGGTTACAAATGGCTTTAATTACTTGTCGTTGAATTTGCACATTTTATAATCTATTTACCGGAGCAGTCAAGGATTTTTTTCACTTCCTTCTCCCCAGCAAGGAAAAAGCAGGGAGTCAGGCCTCTCCTTAGCTTTTAGAACCTTCTGTGTCTTTGGTCGTGAAAGAGCTCCAGACAGCATTGATTAGTTTCCAGACCCGCCTGCAAAAAAAGCTGCCCTTCTCCGCTCCATCTAAGGAGATGTTGATGTATATTGTGGCTGCAAGGTGTTAGATATACTTGAGCAAGTTGTTCCCAGGATGTAAATTAGGTCCCAAAAGCTGTTGTCCAAATCGAAGAAACAGAGAAATTAATCTGGGAGACTATCCATCATCACTGGTAATAAAGAGAGCGACATGGATGAGACAGATGATATGATTAAGGGGCTGTGGTCGTTTTAATTAACTTTTTGCTGTCCTGTAATGATCAAACTGGTCACCAGACCCGGTCAATAAGCATGTTAATATCAAACAAATAAAACCAGGGATGATTAAAAACCTCCTGGTTTATTAAATTTGAAATTCAAATGAAATTTATGCTGCAGATGCATACAGAATGCTAATAGATTTTAGCTTTATTGAAAGTGAATCCCACAGGTTTGCAAGAAACAGTGGAATCGCTCTCTACTTCTCTCTGCCAGCACTTTAAACTTTATATGAGGTTGGGGGGGGGGACTTTTAATCGACTGTAAGATGAGTGCTTCTTTTTTTTTAAATTTCTTTCCCTTCCAACCCTTTATATTAAATGGGTACAATCATGATGTATATCACAATGGTAAACTGAACTGTATGAACCATGAAATGCTTTGCCCGACAAATTGTATCTACAGTGGATTACAGATGTTCCCTCCCTTGTGGGTTCAAAAATGATCAAGTCAGTTCTCCAGAAAGGAAAAAAAGCCACAATTATGACAAGTCCAATGGATGTTGGAAGCAAGATTATTACTGCTTTTGATTATGGTTAATTATAGAATTATCTTTGTCTTTCCTTTCTAACTCTATTCACTTTTTTATAGAAAGGTGAGGGTGTGGAAAGCAATAGAAGAAAAAAAAATGCCCTCTGATAGATACTTGTATGAAATGAACACCTAGCCATTGAAAATGGGAATAAATGGAATATATACTTGTTTACTCAAATGGACAAAGCTGCACCTATAACCTTTTTAGCTGCTCCAGGCCAACTTCATGCAAAACAAAAACTATCATATGTTAATTAAATCCCCACAGCAACTGTGACTCATTCTCATAGAAAGAATGAACTCTGATTCTATCAAAATGAATTCATACAAGTAAAAACATCTTAGGGGTACATAGCACCAAATTGTAATAAAGAGATGCCACATTTTTCTAATTCTTGACTTTAAAAAAAAAAGAAACAGTGATTACTGCCTCTGTTTACACTCAGAGTCAGCATTTAACTTTTTTAATAATACTTCCTTCCAGAAGACAGGATAAAAATATAAAATGAGTAACTCCATAAAAGAGAGTTTTCTCTCAAAGGTTTCACCCCCCTCCTTTTGAGGGTGCCACATTGATTAGAATTAAACCCCAGATTTGAACAACTGTGTATTAGGTCTTTAAAATGAATATCATTATAGAAGGAGACCAAAGCAATGAAGTTAATTCTCTTTTATTTGTTAAACGGAGTTCCCTCCTTCCCCCACCCCTTCCTCCTTCTGGGCTGGCCTGTCACGCCTTCTCAACACGCTAAAATCATTCAGAGTGGCTTGCAGGGAGAAACACGACATTTATGGTAAGCGTCAGCCTTCAGAAAAGAAAGCAGTTCATTAATTTACTTCACACTTACTTCAAAGTATGAGAGTATACCTTACCCCCTTAATCAATAGATATGATGTACAGTCAATATCCCAACAATGTTTCAGAAAGGGGTCAGAAACACACATATGCACCACAAACATCAGCCTCCACTCTGCCTTGTGAAACCTGCAGAAAGATCCAACCGGACTTGGGAGTTCAGAAAACCACAGGAGGCTCTATGGGAGGGGATAGGGGCATCTTCAGAAGCTCTATGGCACTGCAAGAAGACTCAACAACAGCAGCCCCAAATAAAAATGGTTCCCACATAAAAACAAAACAGTTCTGTCTTAAAATTAGACTCACAAGAGCATTTGTGACTGCTTTTAAAATATGAATTACTTAGTGAAAACATGAATATTCAGTAGGGTTTTGGGGATGGTGAACTTTTTGCTGCATTGGTAAGATGATTTGTGTGGGTGGTGGCAATGAAATTGTAATGACATTTCTGCAGGCGACTAGTAACATGGTGAGCAAGTGACTACAATCTACAGAATCTGAACTGAATCTATGGAACATATTCAGCGATCTGGGCCAAATGCCATTAGACACAGACACCCAGATGTATATGATCCAGGAATAACTAGAAGCTTCTTTTTCTGATGAAACAAGAACATCCCACCCCACCACGTAAATAGAACCCATAGATTTCTATCAAAATTTTGATTTGTCTTTTTCTTCGTAGAGACAGTGGGGTTTCCTATGAAAAATTCAAAATTCCCCCCCCCAAAAAAAACGATCAATTACTCAAAGAACAAGAAAAAAAAAACGCCCCTCTCACCCCCTCCTCTAGCCAATCCTTTGGTATTGAAATTTACTCAGCGCCAGGGGACAAATACACTCTCTCTTCCCGAAGCGGAATCCCACCTCAGGAAGGGAAAAAAACAAAAACAAAAAACAAAACAAAACAAAACAAAAACTAAAAAGCCGCCGCACACCGAAGTAATCGGTGTAGAACGCGGGAGCGCCAAGTCCCAAGTCGCCCCCCAAAATACTCCAGACTATGTTGCGTCTAGCTCTTTGGCTGCAGAGTTGGAAAAGAAACGGAGGAATGAATATTACTTTCTTCAAACATGTAGTGGCAGTGTGCAAGAAATCAAGAAATT
Organism: Sorex palustris; assembly: GCA_028565675.1. Taxonomy (NCBI): domain Eukaryota; kingdom Metazoa; phylum Chordata; class Mammalia; order Eulipotyphla; family Soricidae; genus Sorex; species Sorex palustris. The sequence continues at coordinate 4,093,499 of JAOXYA010000009.1, read as the reverse complement.
AAATATTTGAGGTACACGGTAGTAGGGGACGTCGGAAACAGTGATACAGTTGCTGGATATTTACTGGGCTTCACTCAATTTCCCAGTCAGTTTCACACTCTAGGTCAACCTCTCTAACGTAGTTTTCCACCGCACCATTCCTACTCTCCAGCCCTAGCGGTGTTGCACACAGACACACACACAATCGCTTCGCAAACACACACATTCACACGCACCTAGCCTCGCCCCCAAATGAAGCGTACACACACTCAGCCACCCTCCCAGTCATCTTGCACGCACAGACTCACACTCGTGCCGGTCCCCACACTGCGATCACTCTCCGCCCTCCTTTCCTACACAGTCACCCCCAACCCCGCCCTGCCCTCTGCCCTCCGGAGGTTGGGGAGACTCAGACTCTAGCACTCTCACACCCGTCCCCTGCACACGACGGACGTGTCCCTTTACCCCCTTTTGTCACACGCGCAGTTATACGGTCACCCCCAACACCCTCCCCCTTCCCGGCGTGGTCCCTCCCCTCGCCTCCCCTTTCCTCCCCCACATCGAAACACGGTCACACTCCCAGCCCCTCACTGCCCCCCCCCCCGCACCCTTCGCAGCCTCTTCTCACTCGGGGCGGCGGCGCACACAGCTACACTGTTACACACTCACACACCCGCTTTGTAACGCGCACTCTGCCGCGGGCTCCCCTCGGGCCGCGGCTCTGCGCTCCCCCCCCCACCACCCCCCTGCGCGGCGGCCAGCGGCGGCGCCGATGACCTCACGGCGCGCGCGCGGCGCGGCCCGGCGAGGCCGCAGATTGGCTGGCGGCGCCTCCGCGGCACTTCAAAGCCGGAGAGGGAGCTACAATTGTGGTGGAATGGGCGGAACTGATCATTGTATTGCACACCTCTAAAAAAAACACTGCCTCTGATTTATCAATATAAAAAAGATCCTCTGAGAGGAGGAGGGCACTTTTGTGTGATGGCAACTTCACTTCTAGGGGTGAGTCTCAGGATTTTTTTCTTGCTGGTTTAATTAGTTTCCTTTTATTGCCGATCGGAGGGGGTTAAAGTCGCCCCGGCCAGGCCACGGGCTATCAGTCTCTATTGAGAGCTGTTTTTTTTTTTCTCTTCTTCTTTAAATACAAGAGAGTTTGGAGAAAAGAAAGAGGGGGAGTGGGGGGCAGAGTCACTTTTTTTCAGTGCAGGAAAAGGTTCGAAGGGCATTTAGACGAGCCACCTCGCAGCGCCCGGCCGCTCCCTGCCCGGGAGATGTGCGCCCAGCCCATTTAACAAGCGACGATTTCGGGGGTAAAGAGAGCAACTTTTTCCTCCTGGGCAAACTGCAGACTTCCCCTCTTCCCCTTAAAAATTCCGCAGCCCGCCTTGTCTTGCAGGTACGTTGAACCCGCCTTATTATTTATTTTTACTGTTGTCTCTCTCTATAAAATTTTTTTAAAAAGAAAAGCTGAGTGAGCGAGTCCCAAAGTTTGACCTCTTTGGGCCTGGGAGAAACAACCCAGGAGAGGTTTCTGGGGACCGGAACAGGATTTTCAAAGCTCTCTCCGGATTACAGGGGGAAGCGCTTTCAAAAACTAGCCAATGGTTCTTCTTCAGGCTTGTCGGCAAAGGAAACTTCCTTCCTCCCCAATCTGGATTTTTTGTTCTCCGGTTTATTTTTCCCCCCCCCGGGGAGTGCCTGGGGCCTTGTGTGCACGGGAGTGTCGCTGTAGGTGAGAATACTTGTCAAACTCTTCTTTAGCGTGGCGCTTTGCTCCCGAACCAGACGCCTGCAGCCAAACATGTCCCCTCCCGTAGAGTAGGAAGCAGCCGGGCGCCGGGGCTTGTTGGGGGAGCCAGGTGAGTTGGTGGCGGCGCGCCGCAGCGAGAGATGGGGTGCAGTGGGGGCGTCCTGGAGGCTACCGGAGGACTCATGCACACTTCTCCGCTTCCTCCCCCCACCCCTCCACCCCGACCCCTGGCCTTCCTCCCCTCCCCCACCCTTCTCCTCTCCTTCCCGCAGGAAGAACCGAGGTTGGGATCGACTCCTCTGGCCATGCTTGCTGCTACCTGTAATAAGATCGGCAGCCCCAGCCCGTCTCCCTCCTCCCTCTCGGACAGCTCTTCCTCCTACGGCAAAGGCTTCTACCCCTGGAAACGTTCTTCCTCCTCCTCCTCCGGCAGCTGCAACGTAGTGGGCTCCAGTCTGTCGAGCTTCGGCGTGTCGGGGGCCTCCCGGAACGGCGGCTCGTCCTCGGCGGCCGCGGCGGCGGCGGCGGCGGCGGCGGCGGCCGCGGCCCTGGTGTCCGACTCCTTCAGCTGCGGCGGCTCGCCCGGCTCCAGCGCCTTCTCCCTGACCTCCAGCAGCGCGGCCGCCGCGGCCGCTGCGGCCGCCGCCGCCGCCTCCAGCTCGCCCTTCGCCAACGACTACTCGGTGTTCCAGGCCCCCGGCGTCTCGGGGGGCAGCGGCGGCGGGGGCGGCGGCGGCGGCGGCGGCTCCTCGGCGCACTCGCAAGACGGCTCCCACCAGCCCGTGTTCATCTCCAAGGTGCACACGTCGGTGGACGGGCTGCAGGGCATCTACCCGCGCGTGGGCATGGCGCACCCCTACGAGTCGTGGTTCAAGCCCTCGCACCCCGGCCTGGGCGCCGCCGGCGACGTGGGCTCGGCCGGCGCCTCCAGCTGGTGGGACGTGGGCGCCAGTTGGATCGACGTGCAGAACCCGAACGGCGCGGCGGCGCTGCCGGGCTCGCTGCACCCCGCCGCCGGGGGGCTCCAAACCTCGCTGCACTCGCCGCTCGGCGGCTACAACTCGGATTATTCGGGCCTGAGCCACTCCGCCTTCAGCAGTGGCGCCTCGTCGCACCTGCTGAGCCCCGCGGGGCAGCACCTCATGGACGGCTTCAAGCCTGTGCTGCCCGGCTCCTACCCAGACTCGGCCCCGTCGCCGCTGGCCGGCGCGGGGGGCTCCATGCTGAGCGCGGGGCCGTCGGCGCCCCTGGGGGGCTCCCCGCGCTCCTCGGCCCGGCGCTACTCGGGCCGCGCTACCTGCGACTGCCCCAACTGCCAGGAGGCCGAACGGCTGGGCCCGGCCGGGGCGAGCCTGCGGCGCAAGGGCCTGCACAGCTGCCACATCCCCGGCTGCGGCAAGGTCTACGGCAAGACGTCGCACCTCAAGGCGCACCTTCGCTGGCACACGGGCGAGCGGCCCTTCGTGTGCAACTGGCTCTTCTGCGGCAAGCGCTTCACGCGCTCCGACGAGTTGCAGAGGCACCTGCGGACCCACACGGGCGAGAAGCGCTTCGCCTGCCCGGTCTGCAACAAGCGCTTCATGCGCAGCGACCACCTGAGCAAACACGTGAAGACGCACAGCGGCGGCGGCGGCGGCTCAGCTGGCTCGGGGAGCGGCGGCAAGAAGGGCAGCGACACCGACAGCGAGCACAGCGCCGCGGGCAGCCCGCCCTGCCATTCCCCGGAGCTGCTGCCACCCCCCGAGCCCGGGCACCGCAACGGCCTGGAGTGACATCCCTCCTCCAGCCCTCCCCTGGTCCCTGGCCCCGATCCCGTCCCCTGCCCGTCCTGGCTTCGGCCTCTGCCTCTCTCCACTCACCCTGCTCGCTCACTCTGTCTGTCCGTCCCTCTCGCTTTGATTCCCTCCATGTCCTAACTTTGTAAAGGGGACTTGGATATGTATGTAGTGTGCATTACGGCTTGGGCCCTGGCACTCCCTCTCCAAGGTGGGAGAAGACGGGGCGCCCGGTCCAATCCGCGCCCGCGCCCCGCTGGGCCCGGAGTGCCTGTGTCTCCGCCTGGCCCAGGTGGGAGCGCCCCGCTTGGCTCTAGTGGCGGCCGCGGGTCACCGAGCGCAACAGACCCTGCCCGGGCCACCCGTGGGCACGAGCTGGCTTCGTTGAGCCGGGTGGAGATGCGCGGTGACGACGCGGGAGGCCTGGCGTCCCAGGCGGGACAGCCGTGGACTCGGTCCCAGCACTGGAGTCTGGAGCATCTTGGCCTCCGAGCGCCCTGCCCCGCCTCTGCTGCCCACCGGGCGCCCCGCTGGCAGAGCTCCGTGGGGGTGTTCCCGAGCGGTGCACCAAGTTCCCGGAGTTTTCAGAGTTTAGCTCTCCACTTTCGGCTCTGCCTCTTTTTTCTTTGTTTCCTGAGGTGGAACCAGTGCAAGTTTCAGCTAAAGCCAGTGGCGGCGAATTTGTGTGGCAGCCTTCTTTCATCTTTATAACATTTTAAAAAACTAAAAACCTAAAGAAAAAAATGCCCCAAACATCCAAACACTTGGATTCCCGTCTAGGCAATTTCCCTCTAGCAGTGAGCAAGTCTTTCTTTTGAAACTGTGCTAATATTGATCCCAAAGTTATTTTGATCACATTAACTTAACTTATGGGGTAGGGGTGGGGTGAGGGTAGGTGTCTTTTTCTTATGCAAAAATACCCCTTTTCCGGTGAGACCAGATTAACTATCTTCGTGTTTGTCCTTTTCTACCTCGGTTTCCCCCCACCCCACACCGTTCCGGAGCATAATCTCTTGATCTCTCCCCGCTTCTTATCCAGCCGTCAATTTGTATTGTACTCATTTATGTAAATTCTTGCAATTCATTGAAAATCCTTAGGGTTAAACTTTTTTCTTTTTCTTTTTTGTGATTTAAACTTCTAAACAAGTGAAGAAGATGATTGATCGTTTATTTCAGACGAGGCTGTAGTTTAAATGCCAAAAGAGGGGGAAAATAGGAAAAAAATTCTTTGTAAAGTATATCTGAACCTAATGGTTTGTACAACTGGAGAATCGTTCTAGATTAGTTACCAATTAACTATAACTCCACCAGTGTCTGGGTGTGAGGTGCAGTTGTCCAGGAGACGATTTTTTATAGTATTTTTTCTTGTATATTACTTCCAGTAAATATTTGAAAATATATTGAAGTAAACTTGATTTTTTTTGTCACAAGAAAATATTAAGAGTTATTGTTGCAGTTCTGATGAGCTCCAGGTCTTTTGAACTCAATTCTGGAGGTGCAGAGCCACAAACGCACTTTCTGGGCCTAGTTTTGCTCGAATATGAATTTAGATAGGTATCAAACTGTAACTAAGACAATATTTGATAAATGTGGGATGACATTTAATTTAATGGAGCATGTACTTATTTGCATTTGCTGGCAGTTCAGGCATAGTTAAAGTGAGAGTTCTCCTATATTTCATAACAATTGGGTCTACCAAAACCCATGTATTAAATAAATTGTCCAAGTGAAACTCAACTAACTTTGGCCTTTGTGTATTTCCTAAAGGTAATATTGTTAACTGTTAATTAAACACTCCTGACACTACATTTAAATGTTTGCAGATTCTGCAAACTAATTGCTCATTGTAATGTTGAAATAATTTGGATATTTCACATTGAAATGAAAAGCCTTTCTCTGGAACATTTTAGACTTGCATTTTAAATGCATGAAATGTAATTGATTTATTTGTAATATTTTAAATGGTATTAATAAACTCAGATAAAAGACTAGGCCAGTTAATTTGTTTTTTTTCCCCCCTTTTAAAACTATGGACATTTGCATTTATCTTTAGTTAAATGTCTTATTTAAATAAAATATAACCCTTATGTGGTAATATTTAAATAATTGCCTTTAAGATATTACTTAGCTGGAATGATCTATTTGGCAAAGCTGTGTTTTCTCTATTTACCAAGATAAAGATTTTGTCTAAAAAATGTAATTATTTACTGGTAGATTTAGCTCAAAGCATCAGGATTTACTGACCTCTTAAGATTTGTAGAAAGTCACCAAACTATCTAAAGAAATTTCCCTGTTCTGCTTCCTTCTCAGTTCACAGAAGGAGTCAGGTTGTTGGCCATTGATTGCATTTGGTATTTAAAAGGCCAAGCCTTACATTCAAGATCAATACATCCAAAATAAAAACATGGGTTTGAGGATAACTTTTGTTGTTAAGGGGTGGAGGAGGTCAAGCTAACAAAAGCTTGTTTTTGGCATTCCATGTCTTAGCTAAAGATTATGTAGAGGTAAATATCAGTAGTAGATTCCTGTTGAAATGAGTTATCTGTTCTTTCAAAGTCTCTAAACAGCCACCAAAGAAAAGGAAGGTTAAACCTTAATCTATTTACTAGGCTATTGTTCATAGGTGTCAATGATGCCAATAAAAAAATATTGTCTTGTTATGTCTAAGTGCATTTAAGCAATGGGTGTTCCTTGAGCCATACTTTGAAGCATAAAATACCTTAAATGTTGATTG
>JAOXYA010000009.1:4012666-4022693 GCA_028565675.1 Sorex palustris | reverse complement strand
AAACATGCAGTTGTATGATAGTAATGACAAAGACTGAAGATCAAGTTATCACAACTAATGAAAGAATGAAAAAAGAAAGAACAACACAAATGAGAATGAAAAATGTAGTAGGAGTCTAAATTCCCACCATTGTCCCATATCACTGACAGGTTATACAATATTTTCCTCTTGTCATTTGCATAAATAAGATATATAAGATGCTAGTAAATCTAATTATGATGGTTTTATGTAACATTTTCCAGTTAATTCTATCAAAAAAGTGAGATGATCACAGTAAAGGAGTCTTTAGAAAGAAAAAAGAGAAAACAATTTTGTTTAAAATTTAGAGAAATATACTCATTCTTTTTTTTTAATTTGCTGATTTATAGCACCAGCCTATATTATAGGCAGCAGGTTTATAGAGCTCATAACTTAAAGATTATAGCATCTGAGCTCATAATTAGATATTAAGCTTCACATTTAGTTTATTTAGTCGTATGTGATTCAATTACACTGAAAATTGACTTTACATTTTTATCATATATGGGCTCTGAATTATTTATAAATGTTTTCATGAACATTTAATGATGAATTACTTTACTATTTGTTCAGGCACAACTTTAAATACTTCATAGATATGTTAATAATTGCTAGTTATATCATAATTTCAGAGATATAAATCTGAAAATGCGAAAACCTTAAAATCAGTGAAATGTCAATATATTAATCAGTTGTACAAAATAATTTCAATGGGAGAATTTTAAAAGAAAAGGGAAATGATCTAAAAGAATACAAGTTTTATATTTCTTTGAAAATATATTTGAATTTGCATTACATAAAACAGTTTTTGTGGTCAATGTAAATAAGATAATCATAAATTAAATGTTAAAATAAATAAAACAGAATACAATAGGGAGATGATTCAACTTACAACTGGCTATATTTCATTTTATACTTATATGATATTTTATAGATTACAAATTCCTTAAAACTGAAAGAAACTCAAGCAGTGACAAAAGTTCTAAAATATTTAGTTTTTAATGAATCTTAGTCTCGGAGCATAGATTTAAATAAATTTTAAAATGAATAAATTTTTTTTGGAAATGAAGAACTGTTTAATATACCTTTTTAATATATTATATATATTCAGTTATCTTTCCAATTAGTTTTACTGAAACTGAAGCCTTGGGGCACTCTCTTAGGTAAATGAAAGGTTAAAAATCTGGATAGGAAGGAAAGTAATTTTGTCTAATCTATTCTACCAGGTACTGGGAGAGATAAATTTCTGTGGAGAAAAATTTTTGTAAACCACAGTAATACTGGTGTAGCGTCATGGACGCCTACTGTCAAGATTTCGTGAAGATAAATCACTGTCACTGTCACTGTCCTCCAGTTGTTCATCGATTTGCTCGAGCGGGCCCAGTAACATTGTGAGACTTGTTACTGTGTTTGGCATATTGAATAAGCAACGAGTAGCTTGCCAGGTTTTGCTGTGCGGGCGAGATACTCTCAGTAGCTTGCTGGGCTCTCCGAGAGGGGCAGAGGAATCGAACTCAGGCTGGCCATGTTGGCTGTGTGCAAGGCAAATGCCCTACCCACTGTGCTATCACTCCAGCCCATGAAGATAAATACATATATAAATTTTTTAATTTAATTTATTCCGTGGTGAAGTAGTGCATCTCATGTATATACTAATCATGAGTTTTGAAATTTTGGCTCCAGAAAAATCTATTTTGTTTAACCTTAGATTAAAAAAAACTTTATAAAAAGAACTACATTGAATATTTACGACATGACTTTCTGTGATTTATTTTTTGTTTTGCAGAAAATGTTTATGACTTAATATACTTAATAAAATTCCATATAGCTATCAGATGTTTATAGATCCATGCACTGTGCAGTATAAAGATGCCCCCAGAGGAATAAAAGGCATACAAATATATTCTGGTGTGTGTGTGTGTGTGTGTGTGTGTGTGTGTACGCGCGCGTATGCGTGCATAGCACAGTTCTATAACCATTACATACTTTAGGGCACAGAAATGCTGTTGTACCAGAAGTATTTTTCAAGTTCTAAATTTTGTTAGCCATTTAAAATTTTATTACTTGTGTTTAATACCACTGAATTTCAAAAGGCTCCTATGGTCATCTTAGCTTTAAAAATCCTTTATTTACATAAATTATTTAATCTAAGAGTACCCTGTTTTCCATTACCTTTTAGTAGATTCTAACTAGTGAAATATTAATTTTCTTTTCACAGGCCATTATACAGAAAAATATCAATTATTCAAGTAAGATATAAACTCAAAAACCATTAAGAATTAGAACTTTAAGTAAAAAAAGAATTTTTAAAAAAGGAAGCACAAGACATTGCAAGCTTAACCACAATCCTCATCTAGCACTGAATTGTCTTTCAGGAAGTTGTCCCTTCCTGTGATAACAGCCTTGGTCCATCACAATTTTAGTGCAAACTAATGAGAGTGTACATTTTAAGAGTTTCATTTTATTATGCTCTTATTGGTAATTTATTTCACATGGAAATTAGTTTATGGACATCAAGATGTTTTTTGTTTGTTTTTTTAATGGCAGCATTTTAATGAATGTTTCTTTTCCACTTTTTGTAGGATATAAGGTTTCCATTTATGTTTCTATTTCAAAAGGATGCTCTGTGTGACAGGGAGACTGCAGAATATTTTTACATTATCTTTGATGCAGTGGGTTTCAGTCTTTTACACCTGTTGACAAGCATTGGTCTATGCACTAGAGGTGGAAAATCAATTTTTTTTTGAGGATCGGCCAGACATATCTGTGGTCTATAGACCAGAGGTTAAAAACCACTCATCTAAGATATCTTACTGGAATGAGTCACTGTACTGAAGTGTGTTAATGTCCCCAGTCTCTCGTTTGGGGGAAGGAATACAGTTCAATTTAGCACATAATTGCTTCATGGTAGGAAGAGGCTGATGTAGCTGCTGTGTTTATTGACTCCAGAACAATAGTTATTATACCACTTTAAATCATTTTTTAAGTTTAGAATATGGAGTGGGGTTGAATATTCATTGAAATGCAAATAGATAGCTCTTTGATTAATGCAAGTGTGGGAAGACAGCACATCTGGGAAGATAATTATACATTTAAAATAAATTCTTTTTATCCACAGGCAAAGTTCTGTGAAACTTTGGACTGTTGGACTTTAAGCCAATAAAATTGGTTGCACATGAAGACAAAAGCCCCTGTATCAAGCTCTCAAGCTGAGTACTGTGTAACACGGGTGGGGGGGAGGGGCAGGGGAGCTTCTTTGTGTACAGGAAATGGATGGTGTCATTCCCCTCCTTTAGGACCCTACAGTCTTCTAAAAGCTGACTAGCAGGATCAAGTGAAAGCCAACTATGAACAATTCAATTTGAATTATTCTTTTCTGTTTTGTTTTCAAATTTTTTCATATCCAAAGCCTCAAGACTTTAGTTAGTCACATTTAAAAGTACTTGCCAATTTACTATTTTAAAATTCACGAGGTAGCATATGTATAGTCAACACTAGGCTGGTAGTAAGAAAATGGATATACTTTTCAAATGTTGCCACTTAATCACTTGGGAGGTCTTTAAGAAAGCATTTAAAATTTCTGAGTCTCAGTTCCCTGCCTAAATAAAGGGATGAATTAGCTTATTTCTAAGATATTATCTATCCTCTCCCAGTTTTTTTATTTTTATCGATTCTTGTAAGGGAAAGTTGCTGTGATTCAGGAAAAGAATGTCAGCCTGTACTGAAGGACAAAAATAATAGAGCTTATAATTAGAAAAATATTGATATTTACTTGGAATATATGTATCTGATCAAACTCACTCAAAGGTGTGGCACTTTGATGAGGAAGTGTTTTTAAATATCTGTGAATTTCAACCTGTTCATTAAACAAAATGATGAAACATCCAAGTTACAGATTAGAAGATACAAAACCACATGTCTGCAAACAAAGCTCTTCAGAGTTTGATGTTATTATACAGTGTCCCTTATTAAACATTCAGCTTTTATAACTAGTATTCTAATAAAGTGACATTGTATTATTAGGCTTTTTTTTCTGGCAGTAGTAACATAGCACTTATTTAATCCAGTAATGTGTGACATATATAAACTTATCATGTAAGAAAGAAAAACAAAGTTTGTAGGCAAAGAGAAGAAAATATTGGAATTAGTATCCATCTTGTAAAAAGAAAAAAGAATGCCTAAAACCACAGTTTCAAAAGCACTATTTTTCAAGACAAATGTCTTATCTGTTTACCTCTTGAAGGAGTGAAGCACTAACCATTTATTCATCTAGCTATTCTTATCTATTCTCTGCCAATTATTGATGTACTTGGCAATATTAGTATATCTGCTTGGTTATCTCTGTTTCATCCGAATGTTAGGTGCAGGGATTACTGTACCCTTGTAGTGACACAATGCCAAATCTCCCACACAGCATTGTCTCTCTGGGAAGTGTAAAAATGGCAGGTACCTGTAAAGTGTAATCAGTGCTCTTCAGATGATCTACATTCTATGCTGATCTAAATAAGTTATATTTTACAGTAAAGTGCTACAATGACACTAGTCTCAAACAGTAGTAAAACACGTTGTTTTCCTCTGAAAAATTGAGCAGCAATGTGAGTCACAGGGTGATGAGGATACTTGTCTGTCTTGGATTGACAACCAGCAACCAACTTGATCTAGAAGACACTGTATCTTCCTGTGACTTCTTAAACTTCTGTGTTTTTTAGGAGCAATTACTAAAAATCCAGTTTCCCAAAAAGTACATTCTTAAAGAATCTTTTCAGAAATTGCACCTGAAAGTTTCACAAGCATTTAGTTTGCTGATATCCATTTTTATTTCCTCGGGTTTCTCACGTCGGTAGGTTACTGCTCTTGTGCAAACGCTTTGTAGGATCATCTTGTCCTTGATGGAAAAGAAATATAATCATTAATTAAAGCCCAAAATATTAAAAACAGATAATGAGATACCAATGGTATTTCATTTTTAGTATTTACTGACCTTTTTTGAGTTTGACACTCTGTAATCTGCTGAGGATTTAATTTTATTACTATTCCATTGTAGTATCACTTGCCTAATGATAAGGACTTTAAGCAAACCAATCAGAAATGTAACTATGAAGATGATGAAAAATATTCTCAAGTAGCTTGGGTTGGAGAAACATTCTGTAGTGAAATAAACAAATAAATTATTTAAAAAACTGGAATGAGCTAACCAGAGGAACCTAACAAGTAAACTGTGCTCATCATCTGATTTAATAGAATCAGAGATACAGATTTATATTTTTATACCATTCCTGTTGATTCAAAAATTAAACTCTAAATTTAATTACACACTTATTATTATCATTTAAAATTTTTTATTGAATCATTGTGAATTAGAAAGTTATTTATGATTGAGTTTCATGTATACACTGTTCCAACACCAATCCCTTCACAAGGGTCCACTTCCCTACACCAATTGCCTCGGTTTCCCTCCCACAACCCTGACTGTTTCTCTGGCAGGAACCTTTGTTTTTTTCTCTTTTAAGTTGTGCGTGTTGTTTCCAATACTGTTAATGAATGGATACATATCATTAAATGTTTAATAGTAAACTCTCAAAAGAGTATTTAGTACGATTATTTCTTTGCAGATTGAGTCTTTTCATTATAGTAACTTGAATATATTCCAGTCCCTTAAGAAGGTATAATTTTGTCCATGACAGAGAGAAGGGTAATTTTTTAAAGTGTATATTGATCAGCAACTGTAAAATAAGATTTAAAAATTCATTCAAAAGGATATGTGTCCAATGATGTTGAGAGGATAGTGAAGGTATTTATATACATGTGTGTGTGGGGGGATATGTATAAATATACATATAGACACACATGTGTGTGCATATGTATATTTATGTATGCACATATAATAGAATTCTATGCAGCTGCAATGAAGAATGAAAACATGTAATTCACTATAACTTGCATGGACCTGGAGGGTATCACGTTAAGTGACGTAAGTCAGAAGAAGAAAGACGAATATTGAATGATTTTATTAATCTACAGTATATAGAACAAGAAGATAAGGGAATGCCAGATATTAATAGGGGGGTGGAATACACAGATTACTTTGGTTTATAAATTACAAAAATGAGGAAAGGGAAGAAAATAAATCAAGGAGGGGAGTGAGAAGTGGATAAGAGGCAACAGGGAGGAGAGGTGAAGGTAGTGGTCTTGGACACATTGGTGGCATGGAGCTGTGAAATATCTTTTTGAACCATAGAATGAACAAAACTAAAAGCATGAGATCTAAAATAGGAAAATAAAACTTAAAAACGTGCCTTTAAAGGATGTAGGCTGGTGAGTGGAGGAAAATCTATACTCTCTAATAGACAAATATTTCCTTTGAAATTGTAGTATGTGTTTTCAATATTACATAAGGTTTGCTCAGAAAATAGTGTTCAGGAGAATGCAAAAAGTCTCAGTTTTCAAAAAATTATTTTTTACTTGTCAACTAAATCTATCCAATTTTGCCTATAAAAATTCCTGTGTGTGTGTGTTTCAAGATTAAATATTGCTTTTGAAAAAGAAAATACTGTGGTAGGAGGAAGAGAATGCTAGGTCTCTTTTAACACCAGATTTTTGGCTATTAACTCTTCTTGGGCAATCTGCAGGCTTTATGGTCTCAGAGGTATTATCCTAATCTAGGAAAAGCATGGTTGCATAAGCTTCAAGAATTCCACAAAACTCAACACTGCCCCACACTTACAAAATTGTTTCATAGCCTTTAGAGACATGTATTTTCCTCAGACTTGGAGACTTCACCTCAGTGTGTGTGAAGATCTCTCTGAGATGGTCTTTCAGAAGGGAACCTGCCAAAGCTCAGAACAGAGCATTTATGGGTGAATTGTGTCTAACTTCCCAGGGATGACCAAGCAAGCTTGTAAATAATCCAATAGTTTAGTAACAAAGGCAAGTCACTGATGAGGGAAGATTTAACAGAGCCCAATTTTCTTATGGTTATTATAAGGTTCTTAGAAGCAAAGGCTATATGGAGGCACAAGAAATTATAAATCAGAATAGAAGCTCCAAGTGCAAATCTACCTTTGTTGTTGGCCACAAACAGGTAAAAAAATCCAAGATCCTCTATTAAAGATGCTCTATTAATGGCTCCTTGGAATCTTCCACAGTTCCCTACAGGTGACATCACCACCTTTTATTCTGAAAGGTTGTTATTTCCCTTTGCTGACTTAGAAATATCCAGTCAGTTTAGGCAGATCCTCAAAGGAGGCACAAAACTTGATCCCATTTACTAGGTTTTCTCCTAGGAAGAACATGGCCAGGAAAAAAAAAAAAGCATCCTTCAAGTGTCATTGAGTAGAGAGATAATAGAGGTGGCCACCAAATGCCCTTTCCGGGCACAATCAATGTGATGGAGAGGGGAGCCCCCTAGCTACTGATAAATTTATGGACTAGTAATAGCACATTTCCAAGACACAAATTTGCTCTTTTAAATATCATTCTGGAGAACCACGTGGCTCCGGCCACGAATCTTTTATTAGTGTAGGTCAAGCAAGGGCTTCACTGGAGGAGTTTTAAGGGAATATTTTTTGTAATCACACTTAGGTCAGAGAAGGGTTGTTTACTTAACATAATAAATGGCATGTTAACAGTAAGACTTTATTTATTAGAAAAGGCCCTTGGCTTTCTGAAGTCACTGCAGCAGCCCCAGCTGCCAGCACATGGTTTCTATTCAGAGCCAACTTTATTATGGATAGATCAGTATGGATACAAGGGGGAAAAGAAGCAAAATTGTGGAAAAAGTTTTCCTTTTTGTTCAATCCCTCTAAAAGCTAGAATTATTTGTAGGCTGGGGGAGAGACTAGAATAGAAAGAAATATTTTTAATGAAGACATTTCAAATCTAAATCCACATGTAGTTCAATTTCTTATCCTTGAATCAAGTGGGTGCTGGCTTTTGGTGTTCAAACCAATTTTTATCTAATAATGATCTTTGAACAGATTGCACATCCGTGCCCCTTTACGTGTGACCTTTCAGTTTACATATATTTTTTTGTTTTTGTGCTATACCCAGCAGGGCTCAGGGATTATTCCAAGCTCTGCGCTCAGGGATTACTTGTGGTGGGGTTCAGGGGATCTTATGGGGTGCCGAATATCGAACTCGGGCCAATCGTGTGAAAGCCAACTGTCTTACCTGCTGTACTATTTTTCTGGTTCATACTTTACAAACTTTTTTCATGCTCGTGGGTTTACTTAATCTTACACGGCTTTCAGAAGTTGATATCATCTTGTTCTTACAGATGAGGAAACTGAGGCTTGTGGAATTTTGTACAAGAACAAATATTTATTTTCTAATAGCCTGAAAGGACCCGCCTTAAGTCAGCATTTTAAGCCTAGAGGTTCTATATTCCTTCCATTGTGCCACCTTTATAATCATTAACTCCTAGTTTCAGTCATTTCAGAATAGAGACTACTGGAAAGGAACAGACCTTTTGAAAGTTGCTTATTTGTTAAAAGCAAATCGTTGATATTAAGAGTTTTGTGGCATCAACTGTAACATAAAAGTGTTTAATCTGATGTGAGGAAGGTCATAATCAGAAGCAAGTTTGTGTTACAAAGGATGATATGGTACAACTCATCAATAAGGAAGAAATAAGCTCCACAGAGGAAACTTATTCTTCAGTCAATATGAACTCTAGAAAATTAACTGCAGAGATGCCTCAGAACCCAAAATCACCATCCAGTTAAAAATTTAACTCCAGCTGTATGACCTTTTTTAAAATCTTAGAATTCCTGTATTGCACAGCCACATTTACCACTGATGTACCAGGAGTTACAAACATTGGATAGCATGCAAACAATCTCAATTAAAAAATTGCACACAAGGCTCATCCTGTAACAACACATTAGTAATCTCTTATACAAGGGCTCAATGGCTCTATGGTGAAATACAACAATCTTCACAATCTTTCTTCTAAGGAAACTTTTTGGGATCATTTTTAGAGAATCATTCGTAACAAGCAATACAAAATAAATTATTTAGGGCCTGTTTTGGGAGCAGGCTTGGGTGATGGTTTGGAAATTCAAAATAATGGTGGTAGGTAAGGTGTAATTTGGTGGTGAGATTGGTGTTGGAATATTGAATGTAATAAATTATTGTGAACAACCCTACTTTCAATAAAAATTGAAAGAAAAGGAAGATCAGCTTTATAAACTATCATGGTAGTGCACTGCATGGCAATTTAGCAGGGTAGTTAAGACTGGAGACCTAATAATTCAACCAAACAATGGTAAATATATTGAGCTAATTTCATAGGGTACCGTGTTTGAGAAAACAAAAATACAATACAGTTTGTTCTTGTAGGATACTAAATATGAGCCTTTATGGTGAACAGGAATCTCTATAAATACTCGTTAGTGCCTTGATTATTAAACTTTGTTTACCTGCTGTTTGGTCCACAAAATGCGGTTCCACAAGAGCACATGAAGTTTTACATTGATTAAGTAGAGCCTGAGACAGATTGTGAGGGTGAAGGCATTGCATGCAATTCCTGTACAGGGAAAGAGAATTGAAAAGACTTACTCATTTAAAGGGTTGTAGCCTAAAATATTTTCTGCAAGAAACTAACAGAATATTGCTTTAGGACAGCAGTCTTATAAAACTGGGAAAGAAATCTGTGACTTTTATTAATAATTTTGTCTGAATTCTCTGGTAAGTTTCTATTCTCATGATTTAAAATACTATAATAATGTATAAAATCACAGTCATAAATTTTCTGTGTTGAAGACAAAATCTCTAGGAAATGAAGATATCCTTGCCACCTCCCCCAAACAAACTGAGTGTAGGTATTTTAGAAAAGAGTGTATTATAACTAAAAAGTTTACAAATGAAAAGATAGGGAGTGGAATTTAATATGTATTTACTTTCAACTATTCATCACTTATTTCTAGAGTGCTTCATAGCCCCTATCATTCTTTATATTTCAATAATAAAAATAAAGGACAGTAATACCTAGTAACTTCATTCTAATTAC
>JAOXYA010000009.1:3437719-3451769 GCA_028565675.1 Sorex palustris | reverse complement strand
CCGATCTTTATTTCTATAGCAACCTAGAGGTCGTAAAACATTGCCACAATGAGTGTAAAATACAACACAAATAACAGTAGAATGTTCTTATAATTCAAATAGCAGTCAATTGTTTAGAGACTTTGGAAAAGGCTTTGTTAAAAAAATTAGCTTAAATATCTACCTAAATCAATAGTAAATTTCCCTTCCAGAAGGACAATAAGATGCTTACCACACGTGTACTTTGGAAACTTAATTATGTGCCCATTTCTTGTTATTACTTTCTTTTTTCCAAAAAAAAAATCCCTAAAGAGATTTTACTAGCATCAAATCAGTCATAAGGATTTCTCTGCTTTCAGTGGGGTGCAATGTGGAGCTTAGTACACATATTGCATTTCCCATCACCCTATAAGCACAGAAAATTCTTTTTGTAAAGTTTCAAATGGGCCTCTCTTTGGTCTTTGCACAAGTGATTGCATACCATAAAACATTATTGCATGAAGCCAAAAGACCCTAGCTAAAAATGAAATGCAGTATTCCAATAAAATCCAATCTTATGTATATGTATGTTTAAAAGAATGTTCTTTATATGTCTTCTCAGAAGAAGAGAAGATGGAGCTTTGTAAGCATAAAAAGAAGGAAAAATAAAGGTCAAACTTTACTGTAAGTAAATGTTCTGTGGTTTATAGAATTCACAAAACAAATTACAGCATGACATCCTTTTCAAGGAACTGTTTGTGTCTTTGGAAAAAGTGTGTATTATTTTTGGTGAACTCTACCTTTTGATGTGGCCTTTCTGAGGAAGGCAGCATCATCAAGATTTTTTTCTTTTAATTGCGTAACAATATGAGATGAACAAGACAAAAGGCAAACTCATTTTGTAATTTAAATCCCTGAGGCATAGCCAGAAGAGACTAAAAACGAACACTTGAGAGCAGAAAGGATCTCTGAAGTGCAGATTGGTGCTAGCTCCTTAGAGAGACCAGTCCAAGATCAAGGAGTATAATTTTATTTGTATCTAAATGATATATAAAGGGATCAGAATTACTACCAAAGCTAAAGAAATAGTTCATTTCTGCTGAAGGTAATCTAACATTTTTACTTCTAGCAATCAGAATAAAACTATCAACAATTTTTCACAATGTGCTAGGTCTGTTATTAGGCAACTTGTACATTTTCTCTGTTGCTATAATAGAACTCACCTGAATGCAAGTATTTGAGCCCCTATTTTATAGATAATTAAACTGAGAACCAATAAAGCATAAAAGCATCTGTCAATTTATTTCAGCAAGTATCTGGCACAAATTGGGATTCAAATCCACATCTGTGTGAATCCAAAGACCGTTTCTTTCAGAGACCCATTTTACTGTATTTTAACATATTTCTGAGTGAAAAATTGTTTGTAAAGGCTATAATCTAAGTAAAAATAAAATTATATCTCATGCACTATATTAATATTTTTAACGTCCCTGTGAGTTAGAAAGCAGTATGTTACTTCACACTTTATAGGATATGGTAGAAATGGTGAAAATGAGATTGAACATTAATACAGCAGCAACTTTATCTTTAGGCACAATTCCAGTTACAACATACTTTCCACCAATAGGTATGGACTTGCCCTGATGTCTTTATAAAGTAATTAACATTTCATGTTTTGTTAATTGTTACAAATACAATATACTATCAATGGTTTAATTAGACATCAATAGTCTTTTTGCTAAAACAAATAATTTAACAAAAGATAATATATGAGTTAATTCAAACTTTACAGATAATAAGACAAATAATTGGATAATCTCTTTCTAAATATTCTAATATCTGACTTCATATATAAAATAGTTATCTGAATGCTTTATTTTCAGTTAACTCTGTTCGATGATGCCATAGGGGTGCTGTATGGTGACATAATGACATGCTGAATCAAATTCTAAAAACACGGGGTAAAATAAAGATTACAACAGATAAAAAAAACACTACATTGAATCTTTTGTGTAAGCATATCTGTCTTACAACCAAAAAATCTTTTGGAGTCACTGACACACTATCTTTACAACCTCATGTCAAAAAAAGAACCTCTGCTGACATTATAAACCTTTTCTTTCTTTATTTTTTTTATGTAGGAGTACTACTATTTATTCAGCCACTGATAGGCTGATTGAATTGTGCATGAACTCCACCTTACTTTTTTCCCCATTTTTTATGATTTTATTTATTGAATCACCGTGAGAGCAGTTACAAAGCTTTCGGGTTTAAGTCAAGGTCATACAACGAAACACCCATACCTTCACCAGTGCCCATTATCCACCACCAAAATCCCCAGTATATTCCCTTCCCACAACCCACCCCCCCACAACCTGTGGGGCAGATGATTTCCAAATTACTCTCTCTATCCTTTGATTACATTCAGCATTTTGACACGACACCCACCATTATTATTTTGGGATTTTACCCCAACACTCAGATCTGCTGAAAAGGCAAGAGTAGACCATTTGTTTTCTATTGCTGGTTATGAATGACATATGATGTCGTGTGGCTGCAGAAATGGCTGCACGATTTTGAAATTCTAAAATTTTAACAATTAAATTTGGAGGGACTTCTTGCCAAAACCTGCTGGGTTCCGAGATTTGGTCCTGAGTCTCTGGGATCATGGCCATTAAGCAGCTCTATCAGGAGCCAGAGAGGCCGTTCGTGGGTGGTGCCTGGGGGTCTCGTTGGGACTTGGAGGAAAGGGCTGGCTCAATCCCCATCCCAAGAGGCCTCGCATGTCTCGTCACTGTGGGCCCAAACCTGACTGTCCAATGGCCTCTGAAAGATGGCAGCCACCGAGCTGCCTAGGGGGAGCAGGCAGAGGGACAGAACCCTTTTTCCCTAGGGTGGCCTGGCGACAGTAACCTACTGCGTGGTCTGGGCGCATTTCTGCCAAAAGCCACTGGGTTTAGAGATTTGTTT
Organism: Sorex palustris; assembly: GCA_028565675.1. NCBI lineage: Eukaryota > Metazoa > Chordata > Mammalia > Eulipotyphla > Soricidae > Sorex > Sorex palustris. The sequence continues at coordinate 3,448,841 of JAOXYA010000009.1, read as the reverse complement.
CTGAGTTCCTGGGATCATGGCCGTTAAACAGTTCAATCAGAAACCAGAGAGGCCATGCCTCCAATTATATAACTGAGCCGGAGGTATTTTGTGGGTGTGTCTCCCACATACCTAACTTTTGGTCGTTTATTTTCTTGGTAAACTTTGTTCCAAGTTTTTGGGGTCTGGTAAAAGGCACAGCAACAATTTTGGAGTATCTGGAAGTCTGAAGACGCCTCGAGGCTGCTGATGCACTCACCTCGCCTCACAGGTACAGATTGACCTGCTGGCGGCACCATACCCCCATGATTTTATAAACTTTTCAAGCAGTAGATATTCTATAAATATTTTCACATTTTTTACAGATTTCAAAAGTGTTATATTCCTATTTGAAAACAAAATTGAGCTACCTTCACAAGGATGCCCTATCCACTAAATCTTTTCTTTTGTTCATTCATTTGGGCTGGATTGATAACACAGCTGGAGGGCATTTGCCTTGCATGCAGCCAAGCTGTGTTCAATTCCTCTGCCCCTCTTGAAGAGCCTTGCCAGCTACCTAGAGCATCCCGCCTGCACGGCAAAGTCTGGCAAGCTACTTGTGATGTATTTGATATGCCAAACACAGTAACAACAAGTCTCATAATGGAGACATTACTGGGCCTGCTCAAGCAAATCAATGAACAGTGGGAGGACAATGCTAACAGTGGACAGTGCTATTCATTCATTTATCTATTAAGCATTCATTAATTATTTGCCATGATTCTCTCAGCCAAGTGCTTGACTTTGTAGATGATTCTTATCCCTTAAAAACTCATATGGCATATGTGAAATAATTCTGTAAACAAATCTCCCTGAGTTAAAATGATACAATTTGTAATGCAGATAAAAATTTCTCCTCACACTTTAAATGTTAAGAACTATAAAGTTTAAAAACTATGCATGTAGACACAGAAAAAGAAGTTACCAATTGTCTATGGCAATGAAGAAAACGTTTTATAGACTAAAAAGTACATCTAAGTTGATTGCTTAAACAGTAGCTCAATGGGATTCAACAATTTCAAAATATAAACAGCAAAATAGTACATTTAACCTTATACTAACACATCCCTCCAGACAACTAAAACAATTTCAAAAAACAAGATTAATCTGCTTAAATTTTCTACTATGTTTACAAACTTTTAATGAACTACAACTCACAGTTTAAAAACTACTAGTTTAAAAAAATAACAATTATCCATTTGAAGAAAATAATTATAGGCAAAGCACACAACCTGTGCCATTTCCAAATGACCAAATCAAAGACACAGAGAGACGATGGCAAAAGTTGTAATGGAGTTGAATTATGACAGGTAAGGCAGTGAAGAGTTGAAAACTGGATTAGAGAGAATCAAACGAGAAGGGAAAATATAAGGCAGAGAGTAGAAAAATTTTTATGTTAGACTGTGAAAAACCAAACAGCTATTTACTTCTAAGGAATATAAGTTTATGGTTTGACAACTGTGACACAGTAGAGTTCATTAAGGTATAAAAAAGTAGCTTTGCTCTAAGAACAGAATAATATGCAGAAAAGACCCAAACATAACCTAAATACATAAAATAATTAAAGCAGTGGGGATGAATAACTAAGAACCATGTTAAGAGCTACTTTGAACAAAACACCAGAATAAAAGCCACTGGCATTAGAGCACACGATCCTATAAGTGCTGAAACCAAATAGGAGGCTGGAGATCAAACATAAAATAAAAATAATCATTTCCATTTACAAAGTTTAAGCGATAGCACAGCGGGTAGGGCATTTGCCTTGCACGAAGCTGACACTGCCAGCTCGAGTTCGATTCCTCCTCCCCTCTGGGAGAGCCCGGCAAGCTACAGAGAGTATCTCGCCCACATGGCAAAGCCTGGCAAGCTACTCATGATGTATTCAATTTGCAAACATAGAAACAACAAGTCTCACAATAGAGATGTTACTGGGCCCGCTAGAGCAAATCGATGAACAACGGGAGGACAGTGACAGTGAAAGAAACCGCTTATAGAAATTAATTCATTCAAGTAAATATTCTTAAAACTCAAACAGTTCTAGGGATGAGAGATAGGCATTGGCTTTACATGTCACCAACCATGTTTAAATCCCCAGCACTGCATGTAGCACCCAGAGCACTAACAGAGATCACTCAGCACAAAGCCGTGAATAGCCCTGGAATGATATGAGGTGTGAACTCTAAATAAAAATAGATATTATAATAATATAAATAATAGTAAATAATAAGAATAAGAGCAGAAAAAATAAAATATAAAATAAAATCAGGATAAAATTAATTCATATGAATTGTCACTAATCATGTAAAAAGTACCTTATCAGTTATCAGAGAAATGTAAGTTAATAAAAAATATTCCATTTCCCGCTTAATTTTCAAATATTATTTTAAACACTAATATTTATATTGAAAAGAATGTGCTTACAGATTTGACATTGCTACCACTCTAATATTATACATTTTCAGGGTCTTTTTTGAAATCACAAGAGCAGTTTGTATCAAGAAACTTTAAAAACTATTTTTGGAGGCAAATGGGGGGGTGCATTGGTGGAGGGAAGTGGACTCTGGTGAAGGGATTGATGTTTATACATAGTATACCTGAGCCCCAATCATTAATAATACAGAATGAACTCTGTGATTTCATGGTGAATAAATAGAGTAGAATTTAAAAATACTATGTGTGTATTTATGTACACACACACACACACACAAAACATTATTTCCCTAGAACTGGGGTATAGTTCAGTATAAAATGCACACTGTGTTTCAATTCCTAGAACTGTAAAGGTAAAGAAATAAATAAAATAGGAGCTGGAATAATAGAATAACCAGGTAGAGTGCTTGGCTTGCACTTAGCTGATGTGGGTTTGATACCTGGCAACCCATATGTTCCCCTTAGCTTTCCAGGAGTTATTCCTGAGCACAGAGATAAGAATAAGTCCTGAGCACAGCCAACTGTGTGTGGCCCACCATGAGGCCCACCAGGTGTGGCCCATATAACCCACAAAACAAAAATAATTATTAGATTAAATTTAAAAATCAGAATTATTTTGTTAAAGAAATCAGAGTTAAATCTCCTCTATAATGAAGGTAAAGAGAAACTTAAAAAAGGCTTACATGCCCATCAATACGGAATTGATCAATACTAAACATCTATTTGAATTTATTTTAATTTTACACTAAATAATAAAAGGGACAGTGCTACAGTGCTACATATGTTGTGTTATCTGTTTTCTATGGGCCACACCTGGTTGTGCTCAGAGCTTGCTCCTGACTTTCAACTCAGGGATCACTCCTGGTGGGACTCAGGGGACCATGTGCTGGAAACTGAACCCAGTCAGCTATGTGCAATGCAAGCTCACCAACAGTTGTACTATCTCCCTGTCCCCATTTTTAATGAACCAGTATACTTTTATAGCACTGTAGCACTATTCTCCCATTGTTCATCAATTTGCTTGAGCGGGCACCAGTAATGTCTCACAACAAATTGTGAGACTTGTTGTTAACTGTTTTTGTCATATCGAATACCTAACAAGAAGCTTGTCAGGCTTTGCCAGGAGGGCAACATACTCTCAGTAGCTTGCCAGGCTCCCCAAGAGGGGCAGAGGAATCAAACCCACATTGGCTGCATGCAAGGCAAATGCCCTACCTGCCGTGCTATCACTCCAGACCATACTTCTATATGCATAGTAAAATATTTGTTAGTAATACTTATAGGTTAAAAATACAATCATCTTATACAACAGTTAATAATAAGCAGAAAATGTTTTTGTATTGTTTTCTATATTATTGAAATGGTATGTAAATGATACTACCTTCTAGAGTTTGGGTTAATTAAATTTGACCATATAGTAAATGTTCCTTTTTAAGCATGTTTCTAACAAAACGTTATATATTTTTCTATTTTATTTGTTGGCTGCGTGCAAGGCAAATGCCCTACCGCTGTGCTCGATATGTCAAACACAGTAACAACAAAGTCTCCAATGGAGACGTTACTGGGCCCGCTCGAGCCAAATCGATGAACAACGGGAGGGCCTTTACCTTTACCTTTTACCTTTATTTGTTAGCAAAAAATATATTGTATTGGTAATACCAAAATGGTTTCTGAACAACGAAAATTTTCTTCATTCAGCATGCGTAATGTGGTTCCGCATGCTGATTGAAGAAAATTTTTGTTGTTCAGAATAGAATCTCATAGAATTATAACCATGATGCTAAATTCCAGAATTTTTGATGTTGTTTTAGATTATTTCTCTAATTGTGATAATCATCCTATAATCACATTGCATTTTGAGAAATCAAAAGTGGATGATTGGCCAGGGTGTGGGTTACCATACAGGTTGTCATCAGGGCGACTACTGATTCTGCAACCAGAGATCACTCTTGGGGGAGGCTTAGTGACCATATGGGGTGTAAGAAATTAAAACTGGGTGGGTCGAGTGCAAAGTAAACAGCTTATCAACTGTAGTACCTCTCCTGACCCAAGAAATGATGATCTTTTTGTATCTGCATTTCCATGATTTTTCTCTTCTTTTTTTTGTATTTTTCCTTTTTTTCCCTTTTAATTTTAACACTGCAGTTTACAAAGTTTTTCATAACACACTTGTTTTAGGCATTCAATGTTCCAACAACCATACCACCACCACTTCCCTCCATGTTTTATTTTTCTAAGATGCATTTGTTTTGCTACTTTATGATGACAGGGAATGCATCTGAGCCTCTCTCAGGTTCTCTCGTGCTTCTTGCATGGCCTTCATACACTCCAGCCCTGTAAGCTATCACCTCAGTTATAACCACTTTGAAGCAAACAGAAAATAGAGACAGACCATTTCCAGCAGTCTTATTTGAGCCTTCAGGCCCTCAGGCTATTTTATGAGAATCTATTTCTAGGAATTTTTTCATTTTATGTAATAAGAATTGAGGTTCCCTAACATATTGTGGAAACGTTGGAATATATTATTATATATAATATAATATAATATCCTTGTATATTACGCAAAATATACAAGGATAGGACCGGCCAACCCAGGATCAATTCCTCCGCCCCACTCAAAGAGCCCAGCAAGCTACTGAGAGTACCTCGCCCACACGGCAAAGCCTGGCAAGCTCCCTGAGACGCATTCATATGCCAAACACAGTAACAAGTCTCACACTGAGACATTACTGGGCCCGCTCAAGCAAACCAATGAACAATGGGAGGACAGTGCAGTGCTACAGTTTTCAAAATAGTTTTTGTTATTATTTCTATAAAAAGTTGCAAATTAGGGAACAAAGAGAATTACAAGCATTTAGGCACTTGAACTCAGCTGATCAAGGTCCAATCCTTGCACTACATATGGTTCCTGAGAACTACCAATAGTGATTCCTGAGCAGAGAACCAGGAGTAGCCTCCAAGCAATACCAGCGATTCACCCCTGATAAAACTAAAACCAAAAAACAGCATTGAAGATCATGTCTCCAGTCAATTAACATAGCCTTTCTTTCTTTCTTTTTTCCTTTTTATTTTTTTGCTTTTTGGGTCATACCTGGCAGTGCACAGTGGTTACTCCTGGCTCTGCATTCAGAAATTACTTCTGACAGTGCTCAGGGGACCATATGGGATGCTGGAGATAGATCCTGGGTTGGCCGTGTGCAAGGCAAACATCCTACTTGCTGTGCTATCACTCCAACCCTATCATAGTCTTTTTTTAAAAAATTATTGATTGAATCACTGTGGGAAAAGTTACAAAGCTTTCAGGTTTACGTCTCAGTCATGCAATGATCAAACGCATTTCCCTTCACCAGTACTTATTTTTCACCACCAAGAACCCCAATATACCCCCCCTTCCAACCCTCCCAATGCCTCTGAGGCAGATGAATTCTAATTAGCACTCTATCTACTTTAATTAGATTGATTGTTTCGACAAAAGATCATCATTATTGTTTAGAGTTTATACCCCAAAATCAGACCTGCTGAAAAGGCATTGCAAAATAATTTGTTTTCTACAGCTGGTTACAAGAACCAAATGATGTCATGTGGCCGCTATCACGACCATGCGGTTTTGGATTTCTGATATTTTACTTATTATGCCTGGAAGTATTTCTGCCAAGAATCAGATAATTATGAGATTGGTTTCTGTGGCTCTAGAGCCATGGCCGTGCCAGAGAGCTGCTCGTTGGGGGCAACTCATGATCTCGGTAGGGTGTGAAGGACGAGCCGGGAATGCCCCCCTTCCCATGAGGTTTCAGTCACCCCGTCATGACTGGCTCATATCTCACTTTCCAAAAAGCTTCAAGGTGGCCGCCATCTTGCTGTCCAGAGGGAAAAAGGTGGAAGGGAGCAACACCCTTTCCCTTCCGGGCAGGCATGGTGGTGTGGATTAACGCATAGTCCATTCACTTTTCTGCTGCAAGCTGCCAGGCTCTGCATTAAGTCTTTGTGCTTCTGGAGCCATGGCTGTGCCAGAGAACCCTCTCTCTACTTTGATTACATTCAATATTTTGACACCAGATCCACCATTATTTATTCGAGATTTTACCCCAACACTCAGATCTGCTGAAAAGGTAACTGTAGACAATTTGTTTTCTACTGCTGGTTTTGAATAACATATAATGTCACGTGGCTGAAGTAGTGGCCACATAATTTTGAAATTCCGAGATTTTAACACTTAAATCCAGAGGGCTTTCTGCCAAAACCTGCTGGGTTCCGAGATTTGTTCCTGAGTCTCTGGGATCATGACTGTTAAGCAGCTTGATCAGGAGCCAGAAAGGTCATTTTGTGGGTGGTGACTCGGGGTCTCGTTGGGACGAGGAGGAAAGGGCTGGCCCAACCCCCATCCCATGAGGCCCCACATTTCTCGTCACTGAGAACCCAAACCTGACTGGCCAATTGCCTCTGGAGGATGGCGACCATCGAGCCGCTTAGGGGGATCAGGCAGAGGGACAGCACCCTTCCCCCCCCGGCGCGGCCCGGCGACAGTAACCTACTGTGGGTCCGGATGCATTTCTGCCAAAACCTGCTGGGTTCCGAGATTTGTTCCTGAGTCTCCGGGATCATGGCCTTTAAGCAGCTTGATCAGGAGTCAGAGAGGCTCTTTGTGGGCGACGACTCGGGGTCTCGTTTGGGTGGGAAGGAAAGGGCCGGCTCCACACCCATCCCATCAGGCCTCACGTGTCACTTCTTTTTTTAAATTATTTTTTTCATTGAATCACAGAAAGATACATAGTCACAAAGTCACATGATTGTGTTTCAGTCAGTGTACTGTCCATGACCAGTGTACTTTCCCACCACCAATGCTCTCAGTTTCTTTCCAACTCCTCTCTGCCTCTATGGCAGGCATCTCTCTCTCTATCTCTCTCTGTGTGTATGTTTGTCTCTCTATCTTTCTCTGTCTCTCTTTCTTTGGGGGCCTTATGGTTTGCAGTACAAATACTGACAGGTTATCAAGCATATACATCCATCTTCCTAGGACCTCCCAACAAATATTCTTCCACTTGGGGATTCCCTCCTTTTCTTTGTTCTTCTCAGTCTAGATGGTTTTGTTAAAGCCCCATTGGTGAATAGTAGGGATGCACCTGGTGGCAGGTTGTATTTACTCTGGCCTCAGTGCTGTTTTAGGGATGACCTCACAGTTGCATATCCAATGCATGAAGATGCATAAAATAAGATGCATGAAAACTTTTGCTGGGACATCTCAGCACTGTCTTGGCCATGAGGTGTCAAGGATGGCAGATGCAGAATTTAGAGGTGCTGGGGTCATCTCCCCTACTATCCCGATAAATCCTGAGTCAGATGCCAGCTTAATAAGAAGAGACACTCAGCAATGGAGGGGAGAGATTGTAGGACATCACTTGAGGTTCTGCCTCAAGTCACTGCTCCCCGCCCCTGCACAAACTGGATTTCATAGCCCAGACCAGAAAAATCCCCATTTCATGCCAAAGCTCATCGGTTTTTAATTTTGTTATTTGGAACAGAAAGAATTTCCTAGCGAAACTTGTAACTTTCCCCCCCCCCTTCTATCTTAGCACTGCCAAGAACTTAACTCTGATTCCAGATGGCTTTTGGAGAAACAGGACGCTGTGACCCATGTGACACTGGCTACCTTTCTGGGTGACCCAACACCTGGGAAGGGAGCAGCAAGGCCTCCACAGCAACCAGCACTGCCTTGTTTTGGCTGCAAGAGTGTCAGCATCTGGATACCCCAGGAAGAGTCTGTGGGCGCTGCTGCCAACTCTGGATGTTTGCTAGGCCTTGAGAGACACACAGGAGCTGCCAGTCTTCAAGACAAGTTCTCTGTTTCTCTCTGCTTGGAGTGCCAAGTACCTCTAGAAGCCAGCCACTACTTGGGCATCTTTCTTTCCCTTTCAGATTGATGGATTTCAGTCTGGACGATGACCATCTGGTGCACAGACCTATTCCTCTGCTCTGAGCACTCAGGCCAGGAGTGAATATGTAAGAAAGTTTAAAGTTTCTCTTTGTGTTGGTCTGCTGGGATGCTGAGGACCTGGTTCATAAACATGTGTACTTAGCAAATATTTGCTGGAGCAGGGCTTCTTAACTAGACAATCAAAAACAACTGAGTGGACACCTGAGAGTTTGTGTCTCACATCAGCAGAAACTTGGTGTCATAGGCAAGTTAGTTCACATCTGTGAGTCTTCATTTTTCACCGAGGAGGTGAGAAGTTTCCTCTGACCATCCCCAAATGGGGCCCAGACTTGGAAGGCTGTGCCCCCTCCTGCTCCGTGGACGGCAGGGACAATGCCCTAAAGATCATGCTTTTAAGTCAGCATTTTCTCAACTAGGTGATACTGCCCCCCTGGGGGTGCAGGATCAATCCCAGGGGAGGCACTAGACTCGGGTGCAACTGATAGATTTGGGGGAAAGAGATGCAGTTCTGAGTGATTTCTTTACTCTGAAAAGGGAGCAATAGGCCATTCTGTTTGGAAACCTTTCCTCTAAGGGGGTGTGCAGAATCTGAGTGCTTCCTCCTAGTGTAGTCTGCAATGGAAACAGATGCCAGCCACACCCTGCCGGGGTAGAGAGGAGGCCCCTCCTGTCCCTTCCTGGCTCTCCTCTGCATTCACAGTACCAGGGGTGCAAACACTGAGAGGGCATTGGAGGTCTACAGGCAACAGCCTAGTCTCCTCAGGCCATGCAAGATGGTACGAGGGTTTCCTCAGGGGACCTCAGTCGGACTGAACCCCAGCTGCCCACACCAGCAGCCAGCCCCTGAATGCTACCCCCCATGTGTTTCTTTCTCTCATGTCTCCACTACCACACATGTGTCCAGGACCTGGCCTCAAGGTCTGTGTAGGAGGGACAGATGTCAAAGCGTTGCTCAAAGTCCCGACTTCCCTTCCTGTTGGGAGCCCAGACTCACTTATTGGAGTGAAAAGTAAATTCCTAGAATGCTGAAAATGTGATAAAACTCTTGGGAATCCTTCCAGAGATGTTTCATGCAATTTTTTTGTTTGTTTAGGAAGGTGTATTTAAAATTCCCACACAAGCAAACTTCCAAGACGTGAGAATCCCTCTTAAACCTTCCACATCCCTGCATTCCCATGTTCTCTTTTCCTAACATAATGACCAGCAATGAAAAGGTTCTGGGAATGGCGAAAGGCCAGATGTAACACATCAGGGGAGATTCAGCCAAACAGAGCAAGGGGAAAGCAGAGAAACATTCTCTGTGTTGAGACCGGATCAAATAGAGGCTCTTCAAGAGAGTTTCGGGGGGAGAAGCAGGAGAGATGCAGGCTTGCTCAGGGGTCTGAAAGTGGCTCCTAAGGATGCGCCCCACATGTGAGGAGGGGAACAGTGACAGCTGAGACTGAGGGGCAGCCCACACCTCTCAGTTCTCTCTCCCCTCTGCCCTCTTACTGCTGACCACCCCACTTCCGGGATACGTTTAACACGGGGTCTTTCCTCTGTTAGGTACCCAAAACCTAGTCCTAGAGCCAGACTGCAGCCATGACAGGCTACATCTAACATTCAGTTTTGACTAGGCCTAAGTTTCTGTATCCCAGTTGAATAACTTGCCCAAAGAAGGAACTGCTAGATCATTTGACTGATCATGAGGGGTCACTATGTCCATTTTTTTGGAATAACCACAAACTGACTGTTACTATGTCTACTTTTTGGAACAACCAGAAATTTGTGGATATCAAATGTTGACTAATTGCTAACAACTGTGGCTTGATCACTGCTATCACAGTACTTGCTCAACCTTGGAACCTATAGAAACTGCATGCACTTGGAGGTCAGGGTTGCTATCAAGAGATCACTTTGTGGGTGAGATAGTTGATCCCAGTTAACTGGAATAAAACTCCTGTATACTTGCATTGGTGTCTCTCTGGTTCTGTGTTTGTTCATGCCATGACCCGAAAACCCAGGTACAACACCTCCAAATGACGTGTGTGTGTGTGTGTGTGTGTGTGTGTGTGTGTGTGTGTGTGAAGCTCTGGGTCATTTTACAAGTTATTACCTAAATTAGGAGTGAATTTGGTGCCAAAAAATGTTTCTGTGCTATGGACAAGATGCTTGGGGGTAAAAGTGGGCCTGAGTGGCAGTTGGATAAAAGTTTCTCCAGAATAAACTCTGAGAGAAAGACTTGGATGCAGGCGTTTTCAATGTAATAGTACTGACACTTTAGGAATATTTTATGGTGGAATCACCTATCATGTGACATGCTGTGACTGACTTCTTTTCCTACCTGGCATATAATCCTTGAGATTCATTTAAATTATTCAGTGCATCAATGGAAAATATAATCCACTCGCTTTAATTGTTGTATAGTGTAAAATATATTGAAAAATATGAATGTAAAATAAACTAGAAAACAGCACATTGTGGAATGCTATATAATGCTGTGTGTGTCTGTGTGTGTCTATGTGTGTAGCAGGGGTTCTGTTTTAGTTTCTATGACAGATCATTTATACATTTATATAAGCTTTAATTTATTGGGAATTAAGTGCCCAATAATTGTATCTGCTGGCTCATATAAGTATATGTCTGTAGTATAACACTGTTTTGTTTTTTCCTGCATAGCCTCAGATAGTTTAGGTTTATTGGGTTGCTCCCATCACAGTGTTCCCATTCCTCTGTGTTTATTTGTAACTTCTTTCTTTGTGC
>JAOXYA010000009.1:3313339-3332889 GCA_028565675.1 Sorex palustris | reverse complement strand
GTGTCATGTTCATATTGTCAGTCATTTCTTGGATTAGTTTCCATTCCTCTTCTTTGTTCCATAATTATACTTCAGTCATGTTAAGCAAATAAAAGCCTGATGTCCAATTTAGCAAATCATAGAAGCTACATTTCGACACTAATGTTGTACAGGTGACTAGAGGTGGAGACCCCTATGGTGTCAATATCTCATGGCTCTGAGGGATTGAGGATCCAGTATAAGAGGGAACTTCCTGATCCATACATGGAAACAGGAGTATGTGTGTAGGGAGGAGGGTTACTGGGGAACTTCACTGTTTGCATTTAGGTTTTCTGCTGAAATAAGACACAAATGATTAGTTAGGATCATTATCCATCCCTCCTCCCAGCCCTCCAAGACTACTCTATCTCATCAGTGTGAGTAATTTGAGTTCTCTGACTACTTGACGTAGACCCTTTTTCTTATGAAACAGTGTCCCTAGCCTTATGTTAACAGTGTATTTCCTCCTTCTTGCTCTGCAGTACATTTCCAACTTCATAGATATTACTTGACAACACATGTCAAATACCCATTCTTTGCCTCAGGTTTCTCTCCAACTTTTATAGAGTAGAAAAGGAAATTTCAGTTTCTCCTGACACAATAGAAAGAAATGGAGAAAGGGATGTATGGCAGAGTTTCCCCTCTCTCTGAAACCTGGCATTGTGTCTGCTGTGCTCCTAGTTGCATTCAGCATATTTTTGTGGTTACCTTATGATTTTATTTCATTTAGATTATAATTGTTCTCACAGTGATTATTCTATTTACTGATTTTTTAAAAGCCAGTGTACTTGACATTTATTAGGTACTCAAAAATTCCTTTTCACTGAACAAAGTATTTTTGGTACTTGAAATATTGTTGGCACTCAATAAATGCCTTAAAAATAATAAAAACACAAATAGCACATTGATTTTTAGTGTTTACTATATGCCAGACACCGTGTTAAATACCCACAACTGATATTTTTCATTTAAATTTCATATTATCCCCCCATCACAGATAAGGAAACAAAAGCATAGAGGAGTAAGATGAAATCTCCCATGTTATATATATTTTTAGTGGTTGAAATTGGAATTTCAATGCCCCATATTCTTAATTTCTGTATCAGATAAATGGAGATGGAAATAACTAATTATAATACTATGATTAATTACAAATGATGGATTTATGTACTTGGCCCAGTTGTGGCACAAAGGATAAATGATCAGATTTACTCGAAGAGTCAGGGAAGGCTTCCGAGAAAGGGTGAAAAATGTTGGCAGGCATGAGCCATGGTGGGACACTCAGTCTAGTCCTCACTTTGGTGTTGCCATCATGTTTTAATGAATTAGACTGACTTCATGCAAAATATCAATAAAACTCACTTGATTCTATTTTCTTATCTGTAAATTTCAGTTTAATTTGATGACATATTGCTTAAACTATTGTGATTTACAATTATTTCACTGTAGTGTTTGTTTTGCACAAAATATAGCTTCAGTGAACATCTACAGAATCAAATTACTTTGAAATAAAGAAAATGTATCCAGAGTGGAACTGCTATAGCTAAAATTACCATAAGTCCTCTCCCTTCTTTTATTATCTTGTATACTTGCATACTACTGAAATTTGCTTGTAATATTCTTCCTTTTAAATGACCAACTATTACAGGATATAATGTTTTATTGGCGTTGAATGCTATTTTTGAAGTTTATTTTTCTGCCATTTCTAGGTACTGCTTTTCTTTAGTATTTGATTTGATTTCTTCACTTATAAACTCAAACTGAGTTTCTGAAAATGCTGACCAAACTCTATCACTGACAAGTGTTAAGTCATAGCTGACTGAACCACTACTCAATGCAAGGAAATCAAGCTTCAGAGAGGCACATCTAAGCTCATATGCATAAGCAATGAGGCCTCACTTTCATCTCTATGATCTCAGAAACATTTTCATATTTAAAGTACTTTTAAAGAATGCCCATGGTTTCCTTAGATACCAATACAGTAAATTATACCTGAAGGATGTTGATGATGATACACAGTTTCCACAGAGAGTTGTATTCACGATTGGGGGCAGAGGTATAGTAGATACTTTTTCTATTGTGACTATATTGTTTAGTATTTCCTTACAACTTCACAGTTTTGATTTAATTTACTCATATTTTTTAGCCTGTTAAAGTCAAAGCTTAATGTATCAATTCAGAAATGTTTCACTAATAAAAAAAATAGTCACCTTTAACAAATTCCCTTAATTTTAGATAGGCTTTTTACAATTTTAATTCATCTTAAAATATTTTATACGTATTCCATAAGTATTGGGTTTTGAGGAGTGCATTTTAATTATAGTTGTATAATTACAAACATCCAGATTGTTTTTTATTATTTCTGATTACTATTTTTAACTTAGTATGGTCAGATAGTATGTTAGTATTTTTTCACTTGTTCTTTGTTTTGGGGCCACAGCAACTGTGATCAGGACTTACTCCAGGTTCTGTGCTCAGTGATGGTTCCTGGAGGTGCTCAGGGAACTGTATGTAGTGTTGAGGACTGAACATAGGTCAGCTTGGAGCAAGGCAAATGCCTTAACCCCTTTGCTATCTCTATGACCCCATATTTCATTTTTAAAAATTGTTTGTGGGGCCTGGGAGGTATCTCAAAAGGCTAGAGCAAGTGTATTTCATGTGACAGCCTTGGGTTTAATTTCATGCACAGTATGGTGCATTGAACACAGGTATATCCCTGGAGGTGCTGAACACTGCCGGGCCCAGTGAGTATACCTTTAGGCCTATATAGCCAGAATGAGAATTACTGGGAGTGACCCCTGAGTCCTCTGAGCACTGCTTGGTAGGCTCTCCAAAATAAGTAAAATAAAATTGGTTATAGATTATTTAACCAATTTTATTGGTTATACATTATTTGGGACTCTGCACCAGGCTGTGGGGTGGGTGAGAGCCCTCTTCACCCCAAAGGACCCAGCCCCGGCAGTTGGCATCCACAACCCAAACACTGCCATGCTCCAGGCCACTCTCTGTACGCTCAGGCCAAGCCTCACAAAAGAATGAAGTCCCACAGGACTCAGACAATGTGGAACTTTGTGACCTTGGACTCTGGACTCAACGGGACTGGGACCGTTACAGAGATCTTTCTGCTTGCTTTCCCTTGACTCTGGTGAATCAGGGATCATACCCATAAGCCACACCCTGCTGGCACCAGATAATCTCCTGATTGGCCACCTTCCAGAACTCATGGATGTTCCTTCCAGATGGGAGAATGAAAGAAGGTCCCAGAACCAAGCCACTGGACTCCGTGACAGGCTGTGGGGTGGGTGAGAGTCCTTACCCCCAAGAGACCCAGCCCTGACCTCCACTGCCCAATCACCGCCACACTCCAGGCCACTCTCTGGACCGTGTAGCTGCAAAGCGACCTCATGACACATTATAAGACACCTCCTATCCATTTATGCCTCTCGGAGAGTCCAGCAAGCTACCAAGAGTATCCCTCCCAAACAGGCAGAGCCTCGCAAGCTCCCCGTGGCGTATTTGATATGCCAAATACAGTAACGACAGTACATCTCATTCTTCTGACCCTGAAAGAGCCTCCAATCGTTGGGAAAAGACAAGTAAGAAGAGGCTGCTAAAATCTCAGGGCTGGGAGGAACAGAGACGTTACTGGTGCCCACTCAAGTAATTCAACAATCAACGTGATGACAATGATACAGTGATACAGTGTAGAATTAACTGATAATGATTTCCATACATCTTAATTTTGATTCAGAAACTAAGGTCTTTGTCTCTCCATTTTGTTTTTACTTTGGGGCTGGAGCAATAGCACAGTGGGTAGGGCATTTGCCTTACGCACAACCAACCCTGATTCAATCCCCAGTATCCCATGTGGTCCTCTGAGTACCGTCAGGAGTAATTCCTGAGTGGAGAGCCAGGAGTAACCCCTGTGCATCACTTGGTGTGACCCAAAAAGTAAAACATAAAGAAATACACATTTTAAAAAATTACCTTCTTGTTTTATTTTAAATTGTGAACCCAGAAATGTAAACTATCTCTTCCAAAACCACTGGGCAGTTTTTCATCACCTGATTACATGCGTATTAGGACATGCAGATGTGCCGTGTCACTTAATTCTCAGGACAGCTCTGTGTGGCAAATCATCTGATTTCTGTTTTTATAGATGATAAATCTAAGTTTCATGGAATGTCAGTAACTTCCCCAAGCTCATAGCATTAAATCAAATTAATTAAAAATTAAAAGCTTGGTTTTTAATTGTGTGGTTTGTGGGTTTCTTTTTTCTGTACTTCAAGGAAAAAATTCAAATATGACGTCTACTTGGTTTACTACTTTGAAATTCAGGCATGTCCCAAATATTAATAAAGAAATGTACTGGAGTTGACAATCTAGTTTCTCTGCATGGCTTCAGTAGCAGGCTCTAAATGGTATTAAATTCATAAATATATCTGTCCATGCATATGTATGATAAAACAGCTGTTAGTGGAAGCCTCTTGTTCAGAGCCACTGAGATAGATCATCCAGGTCAACTGGGCGCCATTCCAGGCCAATTAATTGATAGCAAAAATATGTTAACAGCTGGTAATGCACAGACCCAAAGGAATTGGAACAGATACCTGACATACACATCTCATGTAGGCATTTTGGTGTGACTCTGCTGACTCTTAATTAACCGGGGATCAAGTGATTATTCTGGCTGCCTTGAAGGACAGACCTTGAATGCCTCACTTGAAATCTCAACTCCCGCCTTTTCATTCTCAATCATTACTTAGAATAGTGACTGTCACCAGTATACAGGCATGCTATGCCTCAGATGTTTCCTTCCTTATCTTTTTATTCTCTTCTCCAAGCAAACAGAGAAAGAAGTGTCAGAGCAATCAGGTGAGCTGTTGTGCTTGAAGAAAAGTGTTTGTATCATGACAGTGATGGAAACAGGACGTTTCCCTCTCCTGAAAATCACATTGACATTTTTCCCTCTCCTGAAAATCATGCTGATATTTTCTATCTCCTGAAAAATCATACTGACATTTTCTTCCTCATAGTCTCAATTTTTCAGGAGACACAATGGTTTCGATATGACATCAATAAGAATTGATGAAACTTCTAGAAAGTACAAGAATCTGTTAAAACGGGGCAATTAAAAACTATCTCGTTGCTATCCTAAATGTTGAAAATTCAGTCATTTAAACCAGATCTCAATAGACCCTAATGCTAATTGTTCTCAGCCCCAGTACATAGTATAAAGCACTTACAAGTGTATTGTCAGTGGTAGTCAGTCTTAAGGCACTATTGTTTTATACTCTAGTAAGCACCTTCTCTTATGTTAATTTTTAAATGGAATATTTAGACCTATTTGTGAGACTTTTCCTTCCAAAGTTCACTAGTCTAAGAAGAATTGTATTTTAATAATAAAACACCCACAATTTTAATTGTCTCATAATCAGCTTAAAGGTAAATAAAATTGGGGCTGGAGCAATAGCACAGCGGGTAGGGTGTTTGCCTTGCACACGGCCGACCCGTGTTCAATTCCCAGCATCCCATATGGTCCCCTGAGCACCGCCAGGAGTAAGCCAGGTGTGATCCAAAAAGCAAAAAAAAAAAAAAAAAAAGTAAATGGAATTAATGGTTCTTATTGGATTGAATTGTATTTTAACCGGAATTCTCACACACCTGTATCATGCATGTTTATTTTCCCTGAAGACAGGGTAGCATAAATATGTGTGGCAATCTAAAGGCTCCTTCATGACTCGGGAGCTGGGCTAAACAGTCGATTCTAAGGGAATGCTTTCTCGCCTCCAAGTATTTCCTGTCCTCAGAGGCTACCGTGCTTGAAATTCCACCGTCAGAAATGTCTTCCCTCACTTTCTCCCCTGCCTTCTTCCCTCTCTGTCACTAATGAGGTGGGGCTGAGTATGGACTTGTGTCGAGCCTCTGTGTAGGAACAAAGTGTAGGAGGCTGCAGACACTGAATTCTTACCCAAATGACACCTCACAGCTCGTGTCTGGTTTCTGTTGTCATCAAGCAGATGAGGTGACTGCCACTTGGGAGTGGTAGGTGACCTGTGACCTGTGTCCCTCCACATCCCTGTACCTGCCTCTATGGTAGACGCTTCTCTCTCTCTCTCTCTCTCTCTGGGTCAGGCTTGGCCGTCTCTCCCTTTTCACTGGACATCAAACCTTGTGATAATCCCCCGCATCCATTCCTTGTCAGAAAATGCTCCTGTCATAATGAGTCCCGACTTGTGAGGACGTGGGTGGAGACTGCACCAAGAGAACAGCAGATCTCTCTAAGCCGCGCCCCTCCCTTTCCCTGCCTTGCACCAGGCCGGCCCTGGTGACTGTTGCTGTTGTGGCGGTGCTGATAGCATTGTTAGCACCCTAGAGTCCACTAGCCTGGAAGCCGTGATGTGTATGAGTGACCTTGGCAGGCTGTGTGCAGACCCTGTCATGACAGGCCTCTCACACTCGCAGGCCCCAGTCACCGCCTGAAAGCCGGGGTGTTCTTTCCCGCAGCGAGTGTGGCAGCGCTGATGGGCCCATCTGGCTGGTCCCATGGTGCTCACTTGCTGTGTCTGGTGCCTTCTCAGCATTCACGGAGTTTATGTACCAGCTGCTCCAAAGGGCTTTTCCTTGCCACCCTGTCTGAAGGAGGTTATTACGTATTGCTTCATACTACAAAACTATCATTTTATATTATTAAAATTTTTTTAATCAAACCACCATGAGATGCACAGTTACAGAGTTGTTCATGATTGAGTTTCAGTCTAACAATGTTCCAGTACTCGTCCCTTCACCGGTGCGTATTTCCCACCACCAGTGTCCCCTCCACATCCCTGTACCTGCCTCTATGGTGGACGCTTCTCTCTCTCTCTCTCTCTTTCTCCCTCTCTCTCTCCCTCACTCTCTTCTTTCTCTCTCACCCTCTCCCTGTCCCTCTCCTTCTCTCTCTCATTTTTCCTTGTAGGCACCCTGGTTTGCAGTACTATTACTGAAAGGCTATCCTGCATATCTCTTTACCTCCTTTTGGTACTCACTTTTTGCTCAAAGTGATCAAAGTGTTTTCTTTTTCCCACTGGAAGGACATTTGAAGAAATCAGAGGATTTTTGGGGGGGGGGGTGCAGGCAATACTTAGTGATACTCGGCGCTTACTCCTGGCTCTGTGCTCAGGGATCACTCCCGTTGAGGCTCAGGGGACCATATGTGGTGCCAGGGATCAAACCCGGGTTGGCCACATGCAAGGCAGGTGCCTTGCCTGCTGTACAATAGCTCCAGCCCCATTGTAAATAGATTTATAATGATAAATCTGTCTACTATTATACTAGCAACAGAATAATTTTACTGTCCTAAAACTTCTGTTTCACCAGTTCATCCCCCGCCTGCCCCGAGATCCTAATAAACTAAGTTTAAGTTTTTTTAGTGTCTCCAAATTTTTATCTTTTCTGGAAAAATGTCAAGTTGAAAGTAGACTATATGTAGCTTTATGAGGATGACTTCATTTATGCATTTAAGTTTTTCCATGTCTTTACTGGAGTGATAGCACAGCAGGTAGGGCATTTGCCTTGCATTCAGCCAGCATGGCCAAGCTGGGTTCAATTCCTCCACCCCTCTCAGAGAGCCCGGCAAGCTACCGAGAGTATCTCGCCCGCACGGCAGAGCCTGGCAAGCTAACCGTGATGTATTAGATATGCCAAACACAGTAACAACAGGTCTCATGATGGAGATGTTACTGGGCCCGCTCGAGCAAATCAATGAACAACAGGAGGACCGTGACCGTGTTATGACCGTGACTGTGAAAAAATAAAAAAAAATAAAAATAAAAAAAATTAATACAAAAAAGACTTTGGGGGGCTGGAGCGATAGCACAGCGGTTAGGGCGTTTGCCTTGCACGCAGCCAACATGGCCAACACAGGTTCGATTCCCAGCATCCCATATGGTCCCCCTAGCACCGCCAGGAGTGATTCCTGAGTGCGTGAGCCAGGAGTAACCCCTGAGCATCGCTGGGTGTGACCCAAAAAAGCAAAAAAAAAAAGACTTTGGTAAGAGGCAGAAACAATTTCTTCAAATGGAATGACTTTCAGTTTCCACCCTACGATGCATGTCAGTACAAGGGAGTTATTCCCTTTTGTAAGAACCTTTGATGTCAGTAGGTCTCAAAATGGATGCCCAGGAAGTAAGCAATGAGAACTGAATGAGGCCCATACTAGAGCACTTAAGGTCCCACTCTCTCCTGTGTATGGTCAATGTCAGAGAGTTTGAATGGGTAAGAATGGTAGCAACAGGAACTTGCAGTGAACTGGATATGGAGAAACTATAGAACTTCCTGTTTCCTGCAATAGAAACTAGGGCTTTTAATCTTCCTTCCTGTCACTATTACTGACAGGAAAGGTTGAGATCTTTCTTTCTGAGGGAGTCGTCTGATAGTTTTGGTTGCAAACATGTTAATACATGTTTTCCAACACATGTTTTCCACAGTCAATCTGTTCGATCTCCATGAAAATACCAAGGACCTCTGGCATCAGACCTGTAAAAAGTTCAGCTGGAGACATACGATCTAGCATTTAATGGCAGGATATGGGACCCTCTTCATAAACTTTTGCTACATATGGTTTAAGTCATTTTATTGCCCAATTTTCATTCTCTAATATCTACCACACCAATGGCATGCTTTGGAGTTATAAAGGTAAAGGTAAAGGCCCTCCCGTTGTTCGTCGATTTGCTCGAGCGGGCCCAGTAACATATTGCTGTTATTATTCTAAATGTGCCTTCAACATATCCCTTCGTTGTCCACAATGTTCTCCGAGCTTGACTTACTAGAAGTTCCCTCATTCATCTTTTCTGTCCCATGAAATGAGAACTCATTCTTCAAGACCAAATATTTGTTTTCCTGAAACACAGCAGTGCTTAATCAATGGCAAGATCAGGAAATAAAAAAGCAGAAAAAGAATTTTATTCCTGAAACCCTCCCAAAGTATTTGCTTGTTTGTTTGCTTGGGGGCCACACTTGGCAATGCTTAGGCTTATTCCTGAATCAGAGCTCAGGGATTATCCTGGCAGTGTTTACAGAATTGAATGGGGTGCCAGAATCGAGCCCAGTTCATCTCCCTACAAGGCAAATGCCCTAACCATTGGATTATTGCTCTGGCCCCAGAAGCATTTTTTTAAAATAAGCTGACTAGCTGATCTTTTTAACACCATTTCAGTAACTTGTAAAGCAACGAGCAGCATAAGAAATAATCTTAAGTGCAGGAAACATTCTGTGGACATAGTTAATTAAAAAGTAAATAAAACTCAGTGTTGGGCAATGAGTAATACCTCGGGGGAAAGAGAACAAATGACCCAGGGTGATGCAGAGCGCTTTGATGAGGAGCAAATATGAGAAGAAAGCCAAATGGCCAAGAAGCAGCTTCCGAGATCCAGACATGTAATTACAGTCACTTGAACTGTGCAGAGATTTCAATGTTAATTTGCAACAAGAGAACAGCAGGCTAGTAAGCAAGCCAAAACATGTTAATTTGGGAATAGCAGAGAACTGCAAATGGAGGTACACAGATTTATGTGGAAACCTAAAATGTGCCAAAGAAGGTCCCAGAGTTGGGGGACAGGAGGGAAAGGAGGGGTCTTAGAAAAAGTAAAAAAAAAAAGGCTGAGGTAATAGTTGAGGAAGTGATTATAAGAGCGACCCTCCCAAGGTAAAGATGGTCAGGGAGAGTGGGGGAATAAGGGCTAACGTTTTCTTAGTCTTGGGGCTGGAATGATAGCACAGCCGGTAGGTCATTTGCCTTGCAAACGGCCAACCAGGGTTCGATTCCCAGCACCCCAAATGGTCCCCTGAGCACCGCCAGGAGTAATTCCTGAGTGCAGAACCAGGATTAACCCCTGCGCATTGCGAGGTGTGAACCAAAAAGAAAATAAGTTTTTCTTTTCGAACAGAATGTTATTCTCCCTGTCTTATGCTGAAGGCTTGGCCTGGCACAGCAGCCAAACCCAGTTTATTGTTTGTTTTGTTTGGAGCCACACCTGGCTGTGCTCGGGAGTTACTCCTGACTCTGAATTCAGGAATCACTTCTGACAGTGCTCTGGGGCCCCTATGATGAGGTGCTGGGGATCGAATCCGGGTTGGCCACGTAAAAGGCAAACACCTTACCTACTGTATTATCTCTCTGGCCCCATAAGAGCCAGTGTAAAGAGCAAGGAAAACAGTCCTTTTCAGTGATGGCACTGTGCTCAGCCCTATTTTAATATGGCCCCAATGGTGTTACTTATCACAGCTATTAATGCAGAATGTTTGCCTTACCACATGGGATAAAGATGAATCTCAAGTTACTTGAAAATAAACACCACTTCAGTTTTGTTTTGGTTATTCAGACACTGCTGGGTGTGTGCTCAGGGCTTTCTCCTGGCTCTCTGCTTAGGGATTACTCCTGGCAGGCTCTGGGGTCTCTATGTGGTGAGGGGGATGGAATTTGGGGTGGTCGCATACAAAGCAAGTGCCCTACCTACTACACTCTGGTTCTGATCCCAAATATTGGATCGTGTCTCTGCATTCTCAGTGCTGAGGAAAGTCCTGTAGATACCTGTAGCACAGAGTAGATGCCTGGTACCTATTCACTAATTAACTCTACCTTCCCCAACCTTCCAGCTTGTCTGTACTGATTTATAGCATCCACATGCCTCCGATATAGGTTGAATTTCTTTGGGGTCTCTTTTACTCTATCCTCAGTGTCAGAGGCAGGTTTATAATACACCTTTATAATAAATGAGCTGATACAGCTATTCTATTAATCACATATAATTGTCAGTTCCAAATTAACTGCATGTGGAAAAATTAGATCCTGAGACAAGTGTTATGTGTAATCAGCTGCTTGAAGTCACTGAATGCGTTTTAAGTGGTCAATTGCTCCAGAAACTAGCCCAAAAAGCCAACAGTTGCCTAATTTCATGTGTAATGAACTGTGTCTATTATTTCACCACCTGCAGCTAATTGCCTATAGATAATTATGCCTTAAGAATGGAAAACTGCTCTGGGAACTTGAGCCCAAGTTGGTGTCTAATATATGTTTTCTAGACCTCTAATTTAGACAAAGGACTTAGATCAGAAACAATTTAAGAGGAATAAACATTGTCTTCTCAAGTGCTAGGGTTTTGCTAATTATATTGGGGTTCTATCAAAATGATTTGCATATCCACACAAATCTGTTCTCGTGGGTTCTCTCTCTCTCGATAGCGCCTTCACATACTAGGAAGATGCTTCCAGATGATTATGTAGAGCATAGGACTTCATACTCATCATATATAACCAGACTATTTACAGGACTTGGTCTCATTATATCACCATTCAAAACATCCAGCTGGGATTAGACATTCGCATATCAAAATAAATCTGTCCTTTAACAGATGTCTGAAGAGCAAAGAGGAACATGGGAGTCAACCCCTTGGCTTTCTGTGACAGTCTATAAAATAGTCCTATTATGATTTACACTCGAAAATGATGGTCAAGAAACAAATGGTGAAATCCTTCTTAAGGCTATCTATGTCAATGGCATGCTCCATCATCAAGTTTGTGAATCTTAAAATGAAATCACACAGCCAACTTGAAGCTCTTTGTAAACATTTGAAGGACTTCTGGGAAGTAGTCCAATGGATACAGGCAAGCAAGTGAGAATCACCAGGTCTGGCCCAAAATTAAAAAAGCAAAGAAAAGCAAGAAAACTAATTTCTATGTCTAGGGTAGGTCTATAGAGGAGCAGCACACACCTTTTTCTTATCAGTGTAAGGAAACACATTTACTTTTTCTGCCTTTTTTTCCACTAAGCATCATAAATGCTTCCTTGACTTTTTAATAATTATTAATTTTCTCCTTCTTGTAACTTCTTTCATTTTTTCTTCATTGACTCAATAAATATTTGTTCATCCAGAAAAAAACAAAACCTAGCTCCTGGACTTGATGAAGATTTTGTGTTCACTATGGAGGTTACTGCACCCAAAGAGGAAGGAATGGGAGAAATGAGGAGAGGGATCATTATGGTGATAGAATCACGATCACGACCATGTAGAAAAAGCAGAATGATTGTTCGTCGATTGCCTCGAGCAGGCCCCAGTAATGTCTCCTTCATCCTAGCCCAGAGATTCAAGGATCTTTCAGGGTTAGGAGAATGAGACCCATCATTGTTACTGGTATTTGGCATATTGGTTACGCCACAGGGAGTTTGCCAGACTCTGCCGTGCAGAGATTTCCAGAAGTTGCAGCCAAAGACCTCCAAAAGTTTTATTACTTTTTTTTTAAAAAAGTTGACTCTATTCATTAGTAAAATGCCATGTAGCATGTTATCACTTCAATCATTAACTTTCTTTCTGGTCTTCTTGATGGTTTTGAAGTCCAAAGACTGTTCAATAGTGCTCAACTCCAGGAACCATCAAATGCAGATAGCTTCAGATGCCATGCTCATATGACACTTTTTATGAATTACATGTAATTTTTATAAATTTATTTTATTGAATTTTACTAAAATCCTATATTAATACAGCTCCTTGTATTAATACCCTGCATTATTATTAGGATTTTTAGACAAAGCTTCTTATCTCTATTATGTCTCTACCCTATATCTTTTAATGATATTTCTGGATTATTATCATTATTTATTCTCATGGGTCACTAATTTTTATCAGCTCACATGTAATATTTATCACCAAACTATAATCTATCTGTTTTGCATGCAAGAGAACTGGTTTCAATACCCAGTGATGCATGGTTCCCCAAGAATGTCAGGCATGATTCTTACGAACTGAACCTTAAGAACTAACCCCTAAGCACCAATGTGTTTGATTCCCAGTAACCACCCCTGAAATTTCTATTGAAAATACTCCATTCATAATATCAGCATATAATATGCAACAAATCTGGATAAGACGTTTTAAATGGTTATATTGGAGGGGCCAGGGAAATAGCACAGATGTCTGGGAAAATGCTTTGCATGCACAGGATTTCAGTTTGAGCCATTGCACTGCATGATTGAGGGGCCCTTTAAGGTATGTTCTGATGATTCCCACAGCCACAGGATAATGTAGGGCTGCATCCTCTGACTAAGAAACTGTATACACTTGGCTGAGTATCACCAGAAATGTCCGTTTTGTCCCTGAGCCTTTTTGGCAGAGTCCCCACACAAGCAGTGATTATGTCTTATTATCACAAAACTTACTTTATAGTTGATTTATAACAGATCAGTGAACCCATAGTAATTTATATTTACTTGTGTGAGTTTTTTTCTGCTTTCTTTTTCAGTGAAAAACAAAATAGGATTGGGCTAGAAGGAAAGGGTACTTGCCTTACCTACTTGGGTTTGATCCCCATCACCCCTTATGGTTTCCTGAGTCCCACCAGGAATGTACCTGAGCACAGAGTCAGGAATATGTCCTGAGCACAGCTAGATGTGGCCCCCAAAGTAAAACAAAACAGCATTATTTGTTCACAGCCTGAGTAAAAGCTAAAAGATTTATTATCATTATTAGTGGTGAGTTTGCTATTAATTATAGCTGGACATTTTTTTGTTTGGGAGCCATAAGCATTGGTGCTCAGGGATCAATTCTGGGCATCTTTGGGTTGTCCCTACTCAGTGCCAGGGATTGAGACAGGGTTGGCCCCAGTTAAGGTAAGAGCCTTAACACTTGTAGTATCTCTCTGGCCCATAACTGGAAATTTTAAATGAAGGTTTTAGCGAATAATAAACATTTTTAATTAGCAGGAGAATTTTATAAATTTAAAGAATGGGCAAATATGAAACATAATAGTTCTCTGTAGTTCTATTAGTATTTAGTGATTCCATCTGCCATACTCTCATACTCTCATCATTATTTAGGAGTTGAGTTTGAAATGAGGCTGATAGAGAGTACATCAAGAGAAGAAACCAAGTGTCTGATTAAGGAGCTTTTAAACTTTTAAACCATTTTAAGGATTTATAATTTTATTCTGGAGACAATGAGTACTAATAAATGTCTTATGGGTAGAAGAGCTTGATTATGTCTGCACTTGGAGGGAATTAATTCTTCCATTTTAGTTGAATGGGAATTTAAAGACTACTTGGTGATGGATGAGTCATGACAGTGCCAACATCCTGCCTATCTTGTTGAACTTTTTTATTGATTGTTTCCATTGTATTTATTTGGTGAAGGAATAAAAAGTAGAAGTTCCGGTAATATCTGAAGAAAGAGATGGCAAAGATGAAAAATTAAGAAATAATTTTGCTCTCTGTCCTGAATATCCACCAAATCTACAGGTGGCCAGTACCTCGGGAAAGGGTGAAAGAGCTTTGCTGGAGATTTAGGGGAGTCTCATTTCTGACAGAATATCATTAAAGACAAAAGGAATTCAAAGTACCATTGCCACTCTTGATTTTAAGTTTTCAGACTCTGGGAGGCAATTACCAATGTATGTGCAGTAGTGCTAGGCAAGGAGGGCCACAGTAGGTGTTGCTGTTTCTCAAGTGAGTGTAGACATGTGGTAGGACTCCCTCTAGGTTAACCAAGAAGTTCTTAAGAAGTATGGAACCAAATTCTTGTTTCAAACCTCAGGTTCATCAGTATATTACAGTAGATGCTAATGTGACCTAATAGAAATCATTGACCCTGACCAGTCACATTTTTCAAATGCCCGCAATGAATCATAGTAGTAGACACAGGAAAAAGTCTCTAATGCAGTTGACAGAGTGAATCAGTAGAACCAGTGGTGAGTTGAAGAGAGAAAGATGTACCCATGAAATATTTATAACATAACTTGATTAATTGGAAAGATAATCTCTACTGAGGGCAACCAAAAGCAATGATGAGGAGCAGGGACTCTGAAATCAGACTCTGGGTTTACTGGCTGTGCAATAATGGGCAAATTCCTTGACTCTGTGAAATCATGTTGCCCCACTTTTAAATTTTAAATAACAATAGTACCTATTTCATAGTGATTTTGTCAAAATTAAATGTAATAGTTCACTGAAAATAGAACAGTGCTCAGCATGTTCTAAGCTCTGAGGAAATAGTACTATGATATCAGCAGAAAGTATGTAAATTATGAATAAAAATTATTCATTCTAGAGTCCTATTTTTATTTGTATACAAAGTTGAAATGTATGTTATATATGACTGTTACTTTAATGTTTTATTTTTGGGTTTTTGTTTTGTTTTGTTTTGTTTTTGCTTTTTGAGTCACACCCGGCAATGCTCAGGGGTTACTCCTGGCTCTGCACTAAGGAATTACTCCTGGCGGTGCTGGGGGACCATATGGGATCCTGGGAGCTGAACTCAAAATGGCCATATGCAAGGTAAACTCCCGACCTGTTGTGCTATCGCTCTAGCCCCTAGTTTAAATTGTTAATATATATAAATATAACATAAATATACATGCGTATACTTGATTAGTCTTTGCTACTAAAGAATAAAGAGTAAGACTTTTTGCTATATTCCAAGTGCTCCTTGTTATTTAAATTCAAGTGATTTTCCTTATTCTAGTCAAAACACATAATTTTCTAATTTAGTTATTTAACCAAAGATAATTTGATGCATTTTTAAATTTTCTATTAAATATATCAGTTATCTCTTAGATGAATCATTACAACTATGGAGACCAACTGTAACGAATATGCTAATTCTTTTTTTTTCATTTGCTTTTTTGGTCACACGTGGTGATGCTCAGGGGTTACTCCTGGCTCATGAATTCAGAATTACTCCTGGTGGTGCTCGGGGGACCATATGGAATGCTGAGAATTGAACTCGCGTCGGCTGTGTACAAGGCAAATGTCCTACCTGCTATGCTATTGCTCCCAATATGCTTGTTCTTAAAGGGCGAATATTCTGGTTATTTGAACTCTTTTAGGCTTTAATTTTTTTCTACCATAATAGTTATGTAAATATAAGCATGTATCAATATATGTCTATATATTTATATTGTATTTTTATGTCTATCAATGCATATTGTATAAGCATGTAAACACAATATTTTTGATATATTAGAAACATATTTATGTTACAAATAATTATACATATAAAATAAAATATTAGCAAATTGTGAGCAAGAATATTCAGAATTTTTCTTCTTTGGTGGCTCCTGAAAAAACAGGTCTGTCTAGGAGGACTCTGAAAGACCCTACCGAAAGTTTTAGTATGTGAAAAAAATTGAAATAAAGGCATCTAAGTTAGTTCTCTGTTGCATGAAAGTCTTTAATTTCCCATTTTTTGTTCTGTTCACTATCAGATTCCTCAGTAAAATCATATATAAATTCTCAGTAAATATTCATTGAATAAAGTAATCAGACTATTTGCAGTTTCCAAAGCTAAGACATTTTAAAAGTTTAATCTGGTTAAAGCATTTTACCAGAGAAAATTTCACATGCAAAAGCGAGTTGTGCATAATACACACTCAAAACATCTGAAATCAAAACAAAGTGCTTTTCTTTTTGTTTCTGTGGAGCACCAATGCTATCCTTTAAATTACATATATGTACTTTAATCCGTGCTTTGTGGATGTAGAACAGAGTTCCTCAAAGTGGGTGATACTGACTTCTGGGATCTTCTGCTCTTATCCAGGAAGGTAGTAGTGGCCTTGGATGCAATTGAGACAGTTCTTTCTGTTTGTTCACTAAGAAAAAAGATAGGTTTCCTGCAGAGTGGTGTAGAGGGAGAGGATGTGGGGAAGAAAAAGAGAGAGAGGAGGGGCACTATCCAAATCCACATGGAATTTTCGTTTTGTTTTGTAAAAGCTTTTGTATACTGTCTTTGACCAAAAGTTGTGTTTTCATGGCCAGTGACCATACTAACTGGGAGGATATGGAAACATAAATTGATGCATAGTACTCTACCTACCACTTTCATGTGTTTAGGCTCTTACTTCCCAGTACTCCATTATTGGCCAGAATATCTCACTGTTGATATTTTTCCATGGCCCATCTCCCATTACTATGACTCACTGTGACTTTTATTCCTCTCAGATTTCTTCTGTTTTTTTTTCCCTTTCCACTTTCAGCATAAATTCTACTATTTATCACCAGATGCCTTTGAAACGAGAGTGCTTCTTTAGTTACTCCCGAATTCTTTAACTTACTGAACAATATCACTCTTAGATTTCTCTATTTTTAAAAATTAATTTGCAAAGTGCTGCTAGAGAAACCCATATGGATACAAAAGGTGAACACAGAAATGGTGCCCTTCATTAAAAATTGAGTCTTCAGCCTCAGCTGGCCTCTCTAGTCAGCTGAACAATCTATCTATGTGTCCCAAGTCCCTTTCCTCCCTCTTTCTTCCTAGCAACCCTTCCCAATCCCCATCATTCTCAGTAAACCCTTGACCCCACTCAACAAATGACCTCACCTTCTACTTCACAAAGGAAATAGAAGCCAACAGACAGCAACTCCCTCAACTTCCTGCCCCCGCCTCTACATTCTTATCAGCACCCACATCCATCCTTACCTCTTTCCCTCATTTTTCAGTTGAAACGATGTCTCTCTACTTAGCCAAGGCTAATCCCACCACCTGTGATCTGGATTCCATCCCCTCCCGCTCCCTTAGGGATGTACTCCATCAATCATCCATGCTCCTGTATCTTCAACTTCTTCTCTCAGTGTACTGGCTTTCTCCCCTCATCGTACTAAACTGTTCTCATTGCTTCCTACTCAAACAACACACACACACACACACACACACACACACACACAGAGCACACAAGTTTCCTTGCCCCTGTATTTTCAAAAAAACATTGCCAAAGTGATCTTTTCCCTTTTTTTCTGTCTTTCTGTCTTAAATTATTCTCCTCTAATTTTTAAAAGCAAAACCATACTTATTTTAAAAACTTTACATCATAAATATTTTCTATAAAGAAAATAATAATTACCCATATCACCCACCACACAGTTATGACAACTATTTTTTTGTTTCTTTTTTCTCTATCTAAAAGAGTGGAGAGTGGTGTGGGTGGGAAGACTGCCCTTCCACCTTTCCTCTGATCACTTTTCCACAGTTTAAAATGTTCCACCTAACCTGCCTGTCTGTGTTTGTATGTCATTGCATGACATTGGTAAACACCTTAAATACATTATTTATTAAACTGGTAGAGTGACTATAATATTTCTCCTCTATACATAATCATTGTAATTTTTTCTGAAGGCAAATTCACACTTTTCTTTTATTCATTTCTGTGCCTGAGTTCAAGTTACCAATGACATCTTTAGTATTAAAGAGATTTTTTTCTGGTTTATCTCACTCTGCTTTCTACTAAGTACAATTT
This sequence comes from Sorex palustris, assembly GCA_028565675.1. Taxonomy (NCBI): domain Eukaryota; kingdom Metazoa; phylum Chordata; class Mammalia; order Eulipotyphla; family Soricidae; genus Sorex; species Sorex palustris. Next base: position 3,314,616 of record JAOXYA010000009.1, on the reverse strand, counting down.
TTAGTGAGTTTCTTTTTAAAGTTGTTTTCTAGTAAAACTTCATATCCCTTGTAAAGAAAGTGTAAAGAAAGCATCCCCCTGCTTTCTACTTTCTGTATTTCTCATCCTCTTTATGTTTGTTCTTTCTGGCCTTGTTCTCAAAACTTAGCATCCTGGAAGCTCCAATACCTAAATCTTGGCTGCTTCCATATTTTCTTCTTAGGACAAAAAATTTTTTAACCTACAATTCAAATCCTGCTGGTTTTCAATATGCATGCCAACCTTGCTTAGCTTCCTCGGGAACATTTTCTACCACTGATTTATGCATCTGTGCACTCTGAATTATTTTCCTTTTCTAATCTCTAATGGCATACTAGAACTAATTTCATTATGGTGCACATTGCTCTTAATTTAAACTATTGGTTGACTTGCCCTTGTTTTTCCAGAGTTTCCCGACCTCGGCACTATTGATTCTTTGGGATCAGGCAATTGTTGGATGTAGAGTACCATGTCCTTTACTATTGGGTATTTAGCAGCATCCTTGACCTATGTCAACTACATTCAGTAGCAAATCATTCCTGTTGCTATCATCAAAAATGTACAAAGACACTAGCCAATTCCCTGAGATTAAAAATCACTGTGTAAAGCTGAGAACTCTTACAAGAGTAGATCCTCTGTGCTCAATTCTGTCCAGTCCCAAGCAAGTTTTCTATATAAAAATTAAATAAAAATTTATATGGTCAGGCTTTGCTCCAAGAAAATATAGTATCTGAAGCTATAAACTATTTTAAACTATTTCAATCAATTAATAAGCATTGGTGTATGTGTGCCATTTTTGTCATGGAAATACAAGAGACAAACCTATTTAGATAAGCAGATAGGAGCAAATAAGATAAGTCATTCTCCACATGCTACTGCAGTAGTTCTCAATGGAGGTGAATTTTTCATGATAAAGAGCATTTCCTGAGAGACCTTTTTGGTGGCCCTGTTTGTGAAGATGCGAAGAATGGGTACTTCCAGCATTCATTAGGTGAAAATAAGAAATGCTGCTAATTTCTAAAATGTACAAGATAGTCTTCCAAAACAGTAAGTTATAGGGTTGACACTTTGGGATATCAATAGTGCTGAAGTTAGAAAATCCCATTTTATTTCATGCTTATTGATCTACAGCATCAATTGGTATGTTAAAGGATGAAGCTTCTATAAATTCTTGCTTTTATCCTAGCTGCAAACCACATTTTAAAACTATTTTTAATGTCGTTAAAAGGAAGGGCTGGAGAGATAGTAGAGCAGTTAGG
>JAOXYA010000009.1:3249884-3260417 GCA_028565675.1 Sorex palustris | reverse complement strand
TATACCCCCCTCCCACCCCTCCCAATGCCTGTGAGGCAGATGATTTCTACTTAACTCTTCTCTACATTGATTACATTATTTCGACAAAAGATGCACCATTATTGTTTAGAATTCCCCCTCCCACCCACAATCAGAACTGCTTAAAAGGCATTGTGAAATACTTTGTTTTCTAAAGCTGGCATGAGAATCATGTATTGTATTGCGGCCGCAATAGCGGCCATGCAATTTTGGGCAAAATTTAATTTTAAGGTGTCAAAAATGCTACTGTGCTGAGGATAATGAGAACTGGCTGTACCTTGAAATGAAACAATGGATTACCACATAGGTATGAGTAAAGACGACAAGAAGCTAGTGTATTTCAAGACTTATAGTGGTTGTGGGCCGGAAAGATAGTACAGTGAGTAAGCTGCTTTCCTTGCCCTGGGTACCACCAAAAGTGATCCCTGAGCACAGTGCCAGCAGTGAGCTCTGAGCACCAACAGGTATGCCCTACCCCATTCCCTCCTGCTCTCTACCAAATCTGCACTGGCTATGACTGAAATTTTTGTTTTTGTTTTGCTTGGGGGCCACATCCAGAAGTGCTCAGAGGCTACGCCCCAGTGGGTGTTCAGGGAACCATTTGCTGCTGAGTACTAAACCTGGGCCTCCTGCATACAAAGCTGACTCGGCCTTTTAAAAATGTCTCTGGCTCTGTGCCTGTAATATAATTTTTAGTTGTATTTGGATAACAACTAGCACTCCTTGACATCCTACTGGCTCTGCGCTCAGAGGTCACTCCCCACAGTATTTGGGGGGAGCATGCAGTTCTGGGGAATCTAACTGGGGCCATCTGTAGACAAGATGCTTAATCCCTGTACTTTTTCTAGTAGCCCATAGGACTGCATGGGGAATCATTGAATGGGAACTTGAGATTTTATCTGTAAACACAGTGTGTATGGAAACTCAACTAAATATGGCTGAAGCTTCTATAATAAAGTTCAGGAAAGATGAATTTTTCACCTGTACCAACATGTGGGATATTTCAATGAGACTAGAAGCCAAAATTTGAGATGCAGAATTTTTCAAAACCTCTGAAGCAGGAGCTGGAAGTTATAATTAAAGGTTCCTCCCATTAATTGTACTAAGGTTGGAATTGAAAAAAATGCAACAGTAATCAAAGAAATCATTATAATTTCTACTGCCTCTTTTTAAAACTAATCTTATTACAGTCTACATAAGATCAGTAAAGTTTCTTGTATTAATGTAGAAAGTTATCACAATTTCCACCACACCAAAGTGTCCAAGACCCTTCGACTAGATCCCTAGTTACCTTCCTCTTCCATTTGTAGGTTCACCTAGAGAGTTACAATTGAGCCAGGAGTCAAATCTCAAAGCTAAAATTAAACATGGTTGCCTTCCCGACCAAAGCAAAACAAATGTGAATCGCCTCGTTGAGAATACAAAGGAGAGAAACCTGACTAGAAATCTCAAAATGGAAAAGGTAGGGCCCAGAGGAACGCTGCGGGCGCGTCTGGTCACAGTTCAAATCCCTGGTGTTCCACATGTTCAGTTGCCCACAGCAGTTCTGCTGGTGGTGCCTGGCAGCCACACTGTAATCCCTGGTGTGGAGAGCAATGCTGGGCTGCGGCACAACCAGAAGTGTGAGCACAACATAGGGCCGGGGGCACGGAGCAACTCCCTGCAAGGAGCCAACCAGGAGAGTGAGTCCATTGGCATGGGTACTTCACCCCAACTTAACGTGCAACCCCAGAAGTGCCACAACCAGGTGTGTGTGCAATGCCGGTCACTGAAAAAGTAATATCTGGGGCTGGAGTGATAGCACAGTGGGTAGGGCGTTTGCCTTCCACGCTGCTGACTGGAGTTCGATTCCCAACATCCCATATGGTCCCCTGAGCACCGCCAGGGCTAATTCCTGAGTGCAGAACCAGGAGTAACCCCTGAGCATCGCCTGGTGTGACCCAGAAAGCAAATAATAATAACAATAATAATAATAATAATAATAATAATAATATCCATAACCAGGTAGGGGAAGAATCAATTAAAAGTGGTGATGAATAAAAATGTTGTATAAAAAATAGAAATTAGAAATTAGGCACTTCCCTAGAAGCCTCTTTTTCATGTAAATCTGGGTTCTCTGGAATTAAGGACTTTCGATGACAGTAATAGGTTTGTTGTAGTTGTAGTTTTGTGACCAGAGAGAGCAATGCTAACTCCACATGAGAGGCTGCCTACTTTCTGCTTACCTAGAGCGTTTACTTTCACTTTTGCTTTCCATCAGAAATTTTGTTCCCAAACATCCTGATGTGCTCATTTTATTATTTCTAATTTAATTTGTATGTGCCGGAGACAGATTGATTGCTCCATAGCTGGAAGCCAGCCTCATGAGCAAAGGGGAGAAGGCAGCTGGAAGAGAGAAGGGATCACTAAGAAAAAGATGGCTGGAGGAACCGGTCGGGATGGGAGATGTGCGCAGAAAGTAGATAAAGGACCAAACATGTTAACCCCTCAGTGTCTGTATTGCAAACCATAATACCCAAAAGTAGAGATAGCTTATGGGGAATCACGTCTGCCATGGAGGCAGGGGTAGGTAGGGTGGGAAAGGGGGGTACATCAGGGATATTGGTGGTGGGGAATGTGCACTGGTGGAGGGATGGGTGTTTGATCATTGGGCACTCATTTGCTGAGATACATCCCCAGTCTAATTCTTCTCAAATGCAATAAAACAGACCATTAAATACCTTTAAATACCCCATACCAAGAAAGTAAATCATATCTGTGACATAGATTTAGAAATAAACTTATTTTTTTGTTGTTGTTACTCTCACTCCAGTTTTCGGTTCCCTAAATTTCTCTAAAAAGAACCACAAACATGAAGGAAGTCAAAATTTTTCATGTCTTTTGAAAATGAATGCCTTTTTAAGTGTCATTATTTCCTAAATAGTAATAAATAGCTTAACAGTGGAACCATGTTTTGATTTGGGTTGTTATTTATGTTTGAGTCACACCTGGAGATGCTCTGGGCTTATTCCTGGCTCTGTACTCAGAGGTCACTTCACCACAGGTGGTAATGGGATAGAATCCGGGCTGGCTTCATGTTAGGCAAGTGCTTTAACCCCCGTACAGTCTCTTCAACACTTGATTCATGTCTTTATGATGGCAAATATTTGTTAGTATTTGAAATATATGTTCATTCATTACAGTGGGGAAAATAAGCTAACTAAAAATATGAGATTATTTCTCATTAATAGGTCTTCCAAATGGATAAACATACACACAAAAATACTAATATATAGATACTTGTTAGCTTTTAACATCTATGTTATGACCCTCACCGGAAGTAACATTTTCTTCATCTCACAGGAAGGTTAAACAGCAGTAGCAATTCCTCTCTTGATTTTATTGCAAATACTTCTGAATAGGATGAAGGTTCAATATTTTCTTTAATAAGATTTTCCTGTGTTCCCTTGGACAATTGGGGCCAGGTGAAATATCTTCAAAATCTGTAGAGTACCCAATGTGCATACGCCATTTTGATTAAACATATGGAATACATACTTGGAGGAAAGCCAACTGGGGACCTGCTTGAGTAATCTAAACACCCAAGCTGAGAGGGGTTAATATATAAAGATCAGCTTTGTCCTTTGAAGTTTTCTGGACTTCATTTTGCCTAATTAAGACAAGATTTAATAATCAAACCACTGTACAAACATGTTCCTAAAAGTATAGGTTTGTTTCTAATTTTGGGATGAATTCTTAACAGATTCCAAGGAATCAGCTCCACATGGGAGAAGGTCGCTGATAAGATTTGCTTTTCTCATTGTTCAAATGTAAATGCCTGCTTTTCATCTTAGTTCCTTCCATGTGGTTGAAGTTCACATCCGCTTGTCACAATCTCAAGTGTGATATTAAAATCTATTGAATCTGATAGTAACATACTATCTGAGTGTGAAACAGTGGCATCTCCAGGTCATGAAAAAATACATTCTGAAACACCCTTACAGACAATCATAGGAATAGTCCATAGATCACAATTTCAGAGGAATAGACTAACTTAATTTACTTACAATGAAATATAAAAATCCACATGTTTCTAGAAATATAACTAACTAGCAAAGTGAACCTCATACCATATCAATATAATATTAGGTAAAAGATTCCTAATCTTCTCTTCTGCATATGTTTTTATTTTCCCTCATTGGACACTGGATAACTCTTCCATACTATTTGGTAAGAGACCACAAGACAAACTCCACCCTATTGCAATAAACATTCACTTTCACATTGATGGGTCATTAGGCAGGAAGGAAGGTAATTTTCTGACGAAACTGAATTGATGCAAAATCACTTGATAACTGGAGAAATAGCAGAAAAATTGGCTTTGATATGATAACAAAGAGGTCTGCCATGTAGTGAAAGATGACTCATGGGTTAGTTGCCACTGTCAGCCATCTACCCCCACCCTAGTGCCCTCCCCCCACTTTTTCCCACCCTTCAATCCTCTCCCATCATCATCCCTTTGCTTGCAAATAGCAAAGGGTTGGGCGAGAAAAATTCACGTTCATTAATGTGATCTTCAATACACTCTCCTTCATGGCTCTGCCTTATTAAGATGGAGGCCAAAAAGAAGAGAAAAGTTCTGGCCCTATCGGCAATAAGGTAAGCACAGGATAAACACCTTCCTCTCCTAAGTCTTTACAAAGAAGATCTGACTTTTGCCTATGAAGTTTCATTTTGTTGATGATACAAAATAAAATGAAAAATGTAAACACAAGCTGAATTTTAGCTAATTATCAGTAGCTGGGTATCATTTCTCACCAGATAGCCTATCTAAGCTACTCTTAAATAACACAGAAACTAAAGCAGAGATAAGATCTTTATTAATCTAAATCTTAGTATTTTTCCAGGAATGGCAACTTTGTCTTATAAGCCCACCACAGTAGAGAACAGTGGCAAAACAGTACAGACAGATGTATCTTACAGATTCATTGAAAACTCATTACCAGCCTGATACTGTTAGATTTCAATTTCCCTGTTTCCTTTTTTTTTCTCTTTTGTGGTTGCCTCAGCAGGAGAGCAGCTAAGGATATGGAGTGATACAGACATTCTCTGTCTGTTTCAGCCACAATAGGGCTGCCAGAAGCATCATGCCTATCCTGAGAAAATGCTTCAAAAGCTGTTTGGAATCAAGTGGGGCATGCTAGAAAAGAAATATAACAAAGATACAGGTTGCTGAAAAATACCTTATTGGTTCACCTCAGCATGGCCTGCACCTGTGCAAACTTCTGAATGTATCAGTCTACCTCATTCAACTCTGCTCAAGTCTCTTCTGTACTGCCAAAGAAATGAGGTTCCATGTGGAGGCCTCTATGCATCCTGAGTATTTAAGGTGGCATTTGTACAGGGGCTTACTTTGTTCATGTGGATCTGCTGCTGGTACTGCTTCTGCTTCTCCAAGAACTGCTGGTGCTGCTGCTGAATGACCAACTGAGCCAATGTGCTCTGCGGCAAAGGTGCAGACTGGGTTCGATTCAGGGGTCTATGACGGGGTAATTTGTGGGTGCCTCGAATGCCAGGTGAAATTCTCTCTTTCGTTGCCAAAGGAGACTGAGGATGTAAGGGAACTCCACCTGAAAAACACATACATACACAATTATCGGAAAAGACAGATGGCTACAGAAAATGACATATTAGGTATGTTTTGTGACAAGTAGTGACAAGCCACAAAAGAACAAGTTGGACAAGCATCAAAATGTCCGATCTATGGTTCACTGAAGTCCACTCTGGAGTGAATAAAGATGAAAGCACTGTAAAGAGTAGCACTGTCCTCCCATTGTTCATCAATTTGCTGAAGCGGGCACCAGTAACATCTCCATTATGAGATTTGTTACTATTTTTGGCATATCAAATATGCCACGGGGAGCTTGCCTGGCTCTGCCGTGCTCTCAGTATCTTTCTGGGCTCTCCAAGAGGGATGGAGGAATCAAATCCGGGTCATCCACGTGCAAGGCAAACGCGCTACCCACTGTGCTATCACTGCAGCCCATCTCAAAGAGTAAGTAAGTATAATAGCCTTTTCCAGTTTACAAAGGTGTCTGGGTGACTTATGTGTCACACTCTAAATCTTTACTAGGTCTTAGGTTAAGGAGAAATGACGTTGGGTTATTGATAAAAGAAAAGCCCTAAAATGACCTGTACAAGGTGTCATTGTTAATTACCAGCCACAAGGAGTTTTTGCTGTCGCATTTGTTCTTTCAATAATAAATGCTGCAGGAGAGCTTGGTGGCTGCTGTTGGGCTTTCCCTCTAGAGCAACATGGGGATGGCTTGCAGATGTTGAGATGCTTCCCCCATACTGTCCAGGCAGAGGGACGCCTTGCCTGAGTGCTTGGCTCTCACATTTCTGCTTTTCTTTGAGTGGATTCGAAGCCTGTGTCAAGAAATCATAGAGATGTTAGTCCTCTTTTCTCCACTTCAGTCATTAGGTGTGTCCATCATTAGATTAGTTCACGATTCCATAATTCCTTCCTCCCCCCAAAATAAAAGAAAACTATTTTACCCAGTGGTTAGTATAAAAATGGATAACAGCATGTCTTTTAAACTAAATTAATAAGGAAGAAGAAATAACAGTTGAAACACCAGAGAAGATTCAGTTCTCAGTGGGAATTTGATTTTACCACAGGTTTTGGCTTAATGTTGTGCTAATTTGGGTCTACTGCTTGAAACAGTTTAATGAAAGATTTTAGTGCACTGCTTAAGTAAAAAGCATATTGTAAAAGTTAAACTAAGACATATTTCTAAACTATTACGTCAAAGGAATTATCAAGCTAGAGGTATGATGCTCTAACATTCTGATATTGAGGATTGAAGCAGAAGCAACAATTTAGTGTTTTTCTACATGTCTTCCAATAATTTCACAGTACTGTAAGTTTCTTCTAAATGATTTTTGAGTTACATTCCTGAGCTAACTCAATGAGAGTTTATATAAAATATGCAGGAATTTGATTTAAACATATACTTTATATTAATTCATAACATTTCTTCACTTCTCTACACGTTGAAAATGACAATCCAGATACAATTGTTTAATAAATTAAAATATAACTGTAATTAAATATCAAATAAAAATACTATTTAAACTTGAAATGCATGACAACACAGTAATAAGGTAATGATAATTATGTCATCAATAGTAATAATGAATTATCCTATTCAAATAACTTACTGAATGGTGGTTACATTGGAACTATAAAAGCAGAAGTGTAAGACCTCAAAATTATGTAGCATGTTTCTTTTCAAAACTCATATTTCATCTTTCAAAACTGCTCTGCACCAGGAAAGCAAAGTAATTTTAATTGATGGAAAAATTGAAGGACAAAGAAGTAAATGGTTTACTTAGTCACACTGCAAGTCAATGCAATGTTTTATCTACAAGCAGTTCCTTCTTCTGGTCTCTTTTGCTTTAAAGTTCCCAGTATTTAGTGGGGAAAGGGACTATTAGAGATCCCTGCTCCAAGGCAATACTAAGATTGAAAAATTAATTATGATGGCCTCATCCACACCAAAATGAAAGCAAAGGAAAAATGAAACTTCAATTCAAACCACATTGGCTTATTCATCCAATGGCACCAAATTGTATTACCATTGAAACATTCAATATTCTGACTTTAGCACTTAGTCCTTTGGGGAAAAATCTTCCTGACCACATTAAAAGTAAAATATATACTTATTTTAACTGGCAGGATTGACTTGAAGCATGAAATGAAGAATGAAAATAAAATGTATATTCCTCTAAATATTTTAGTTACTATACAGATATCATAAGAGATAAGAAAAATACAAAGAAAGGAAAAATAAGTTTTATTAAGAGAATATGTGAAAAATCTTTGAAATAGTATGCTTAGTTTCATCCAACTTCCCTTTTTCTTTTCACTAGGTCCAACTGTTTACAAAAGCTTCACGTCACACTTCAAAGGCATACCTAAATTCGGAATTTTCAAGACTTTCTTTTTTGATCCCCAAGTTAAAAAAAAAAGGCAGAATTTTGCTTTTCTCTATCACAGGCAAAATCACTGATAATATAAGATTACATTATACAATATTAAATATTCATTTATAATATGTATTGAACATAGTCATATAACTGATCATTAAATTTCACATACATACAGATGTATGTATGCACACATTAGCACCTAGCCTCTTCAACTATGTATTTATGACCTTGTAACTGAATATCAGTGTGATGAAAAATATGGCAACAGTAAAGGGTTTCTGAATATACAATGAACAAAAATTAACTGAAAAGTCAAGTGCATCCTGAATCTAAAGTGTATCTGGCTATGTTGAATTTAGCAATTGAAAAGGAGGTCTAAAATGGAAAAATATTAAGATCTAGACTAGCATCTTGTTACAGGTCTCATATTCTGAAAGTAAATGACAAACTAGACAATTTCGTACAATTCTTCACCTGGGCATACTACAGAGTTCTGAATCTGATAAACAGCGAACTCAGTGGCATTCTTGCCGCTAAAGATGAGTAAAATTGATGATAAGGGTTAGTACTCTGTAAACATAATGAATTATGTGACCTCTCTATATGTGCAATTTGTGAACTTTCATAGATGACTTTTTCTTGGTAAAGCTTACAAATCTTTTACCAAGGCTAAAACCTGCATTGTAAGGAATACTTATAAAATAATTAATGCTTTTAAAAAAAATTTGGACAGAGTCATCCATGACATTCTTATAAATGTTGTCAGAACTTTAAAAATAATGAATGCATTCTGACTCTCCTGGCAATAGTTTAATATTGTTTCTAGAGAGTTTCTCTACATACATATTACTTGCTATTACTAGTCACGGTCACAGTCCTCCCATTGTTCATCGATTTGTTCGAGTGGGCCCAGTAACATTTTGAGACTTGTTACTGTGTTTGGCATATCAAATACGTTACGGGTAGCTTACCAGGCTTTGCCGCACAATCAAAATACTCTCTGTAGCTTGCCGGGCTCTCGGAGAGGGGCGGAGGAATCGAAAAAGGCAAATGCCCTACCCACTGTGCTATCCTCCAACTAAAGTTACAAACAAAATGAAGTTCCATAAACACATACATCTCTGTTTTTAGAAACTGTACATCTCGGCACTGGCCTGAATTGAGATCTGTTGTTCTATTTACTCTTGGGCTTTAAAATCTCAAATTTTAAATTCTCAGCTTCTTCTGTAAAAGTGTGGTGTATAATCTCGTTCATGGGATCACTGTGTGAAACAACTAAAATAATGTATCTGGTATTTGCTTTCTTTTTTTAAATACATAAAATTTTGGCTATTTTATATATTATTTGAGCCAATATAGAACTTTATACATTAACTTGAAGGTCTCTGACAGGGTCAGAATAGAGTGGAAGAGAGTTTCTCTACCAAGTTTCTCTGATGTAAAAATATATAGGAAATGAAAGAGCATTCCTCTAAGAGAGTATAACTGAGTTGGTTGAAGCTAATGCTACATAATGACTTACACTGAGTGGGGCTGGCACTGCCGGAAGTCCCAATGTGATGTTGGGCAAAGAGGGAGAGGTATAAAGACTTAGCAGGTTCATGGAATCTTCATGAATTAGAACGCGTTGCGAAATCATTTGCTGTGAAAGAAAAATAAAGAGAAAGAATAGCGGAGCATTAAAATACTATGCTATAAGTTCTACTGAAAAATGTTTACATCAAGGGAAACAAGTCTCTGTTTTGTTAGCTGTAGAGTGATTTGTTTATATTCAAAGACTATTCTTGACCCTGTACCCACCAGGAGCAAGCGCTTATGGTATTCAGAACAACTTGAAGAAAATAGGTCTCATTTTGTCAGTCATAATTTTCCTATACACGGGGCAAGAAAGATAGAATAACAGGTAGGGCTTTTGCCTTGTAGGTGGCTGACCAAGGTTTGTTCCCTGGAACCCCGTATGGTCCCCTGAGTCTGTTACGAGTGATCCCAGATCAGAGTCAGGAGTAAGCCTGAGCACTACGAGATGTGACCCAAAAACCAAATTTTTCTTTTTCTGTGCTAGTTTTATTATTTTTCTACTTTTTGTTCACCAAGGGACTTCTGAGTCCCTTCCAGTAATTCGTGGGCAAATGGACACAGCTTCAATGTGAGAACCTAAAGATGCAGCTCTACTGGGGTCATGCAGTGCTGGGAATTGCTGAGTCATTCCAGTCCAGTGATGCCTGGGAGCCTATTTGACTATGCTGTGAGTATCTGAGGCCTCCAGGAACACACTCAGTAATGCTTGGGGAACCATGTGTCTCCGAGTACTGAACTGGGGTTGGCTACACATGAAGCATATGCTATCTCTCAGGCCTGCAAATATTTTTGCATTCTGATTATGTATTTTATGATTTTTGTACCCAAAAATTCATCTGTGAAAGTAAATTAAAATATTTTCCCTAAGACATAATTTATAAAATTTAAAGTGTTTCTATGTTCATTTTATGATATTCATCATTTATTTTCTCAGGGCAGATGGGACCAAGTAATGCTGGGATT
>JAOXYA010000009.1:3057433-3068622 GCA_028565675.1 Sorex palustris | reverse complement strand
CGCCAGGGCCTGGAGCCCTTTCTCTGCGCATGCGCAGTAGCTGAATCTCCCCATTGTCACATGTTTGGAAATGATGCAATTAAAAAAGCTAACTCAAAGGTAGTTTGCAAAATTGATTCTTGAGTCCTTATAAAATTATTTTATCCTTAATTGTGTGACTGATTCTCTCTTTCTGTAATTATGTTTTTTCAATTATTATTGACTGAGGTACTATGATTTACAATACTGTTTATGATGGTTTCCCATGTACATAATTCTAAAACCACACCCACCATGGGTGTTCCCACTTCACTCCCACAAAATCACAGAGGCCCTTTTCTTTTAAACCTTACCCCCAAAATTGTTCTGTGGAACAATTCTCCCATTTTGCTGCCCTTTGTTTGCATCATGGTGTGTCTCTTTAATTCTCACATGTAAGTGAGATAATTCTGTTTCTATTCCCTTTCTTCTAACTTCACTCAGCATGATATTCTCTAGTTCCATTCTCAAAGGATTTATAATGCACAGAAAGCTTTTATGGGGAAATTACCTGGGGGGGGGGAGTGGCACCTGCAGAGGTGCTCAGAGGTTGCTCCTGGCTCTGCACTCAGAAATCACTTCTGGCAGGCTTGGAGGACCATATGGGATGCTGGAGATCAAATCCGGGTAGGCTGTGTTCAAGGCAAGTGCCTTACCTGCTGTACTATCACCCTGGTCCCAATATAGAAAGCCTTTTTGTTGAATGAAATGCTATAGAAACATACATTTTTTGAATAAAAACTTTTTTATGACTGATGTTAGATTTCAAAATCCCAATGGAACTGTCCACCCATTTTTAAAATTTTCCTTTTCTTCATTACCACTGATCATCTGGGAGTCCGGAATTCAACTTCTCCATCATATGCTCATCTCATCGTACAACAGTTCCATCCACTTCCCCTACCCAATCACATCCAACTTTGTTGGTCCTCAACTCTAGCCACAGATAAAACAAGTCAGACAATAATGAATGAATGCATAAAGAATTTGTTATCCTTTTCAGCACCAAATTAATGCAGTACCTCTAAAGGAAAATATACATTCACTGATGAAGAAACAAGATAATAATTCCATTTAAAAATATTTTGAAATGTAACTTGACACCAAAACAAAATCTCCCCAAAATGGGGAAAATAAAAGCTAAACCATTATAAACATTTTCTACTCTTTATTTTCAATCCTTTATTTTTTCCTTTTGGGTCACACCCAGCGATGCTCAGGAGTCACTCCTGGCTCTGCACTCAAGAATTACTCCTGGCGGCGCCTGGGGGACCATATAGGATGCCGGGGATTGAACTTGTGTCGGCCGCATGCAAGGCAAACACCCTACCTGCTGTGCTATAGCTCTGGCCCTCAATCCTTTTTTTTTTTTTTTTTTGCTTTTTGGGTCACACCCGGCGATGCTCAGGGGTTACTCCTGGCTCATGCACTCAGGAATTATCCCTGGCGGTGCTCGGGGGACCATATGGGATGCTGGGAATCGAACCTGTCGGCCATGTTGGCTGTGTGTAAGGCAAACGCCCTACCCGCCATGCTATTGCTCCAGCCCCTCAATCCTTTTCTTAATTAAAACTAATTTACTTTTCTACATCACCGTTTTAAAATAAGCTAAAAAATTATTTTCAAATAATTATATCTACAATTTTGATGGTTGTGATTAACCTGTTAATATCTAAAGGGTTTCCACTAAATCACAAATAAAAAAACATAAGTATGATTTTCAAGAAACTATCTTTCATACCAAATTTAGTTTATTATGTGGAATCATCTTGCAAACCATGGGATGTGTAAATCTTTATATTTCCTGATGAAAGGATAGTTTCAGAAAAGAAAATATGATAGCATTTATTTATAACTCAAGTGTAATTAAACAAACTGTCTCCTGAAAGGAACAATGGAAACATCAGATTTATAGCATTCATGCGGTAGAAGAGACTTCTGAAATGAGAGCAGTTTCTGAGAGTTGAGAGGTGAACGGAGAGGGTGTCACTAAGCTTTTAGTTAGTCTCAATGAGGTACCACTGTGGCTAATTATTTTCTTCTATGCTTCTGTCTATAGGCATTACACTTTTCACTTTTCCATGAAAAGAGACCCATAGTTAATGAGAACCATAAAGATTCCTTAATCAGCTTATATGTGAAAGAGTATTAAAGTCTCCACTTTCACAACAGGCACATGAAATACACACTTTTATAATATATTACTAGCACAGGAACTTACATCGTTCTCCCCTTGAACCACCTGCAAATTTTAATAGTCATGTATCGCCAGGGTACCAGAAACTCATAAAAGTTTAACCTGCTAATTAACAAGTAGGAAAAGTTCCAGCCCTATACCATAATTCGTTTGCTTCTAAGGCATAGTCAGCAAAAGCTAGAAAATAATTCCTTGAATTTTTCTTCCAAAGCAAATATATGCCAGGCCTTAATATTTACAAAGGACTCCAGCAAATAAAAGCTCAGAAAACCTTATCAAAAATCACCTCCTTCTGGAAGACATAAACTTAGTTGAAATATGAAAGTCTAAAAATAAATTTGATATCTCCAAATTGTGCTACCTGAAATATACTTTGGGAGGACTAAATTGTTCTTGCTACTAAATCAGTAACTAGCTTCCTTGGTATTATTAAACTACATAGGTTTGTGCTTTTTGTTTTATTCTCTTGAACAGGAGGCTACATTAGAAAAGAATACAGCTATGTTAGAACTATTTGTTCTAAATGTAAATATTTGTTTACAAACTATTTGTTCTAAAATGTAAATATTCAAGTCATGACCCCAATCTGTTATGTACATATTTCCACAAAATTGAGAAATGTAAAATAACTGAGAAAGAAAAAGACTCCCAATTCTTTCTCTATAACAATGGTGATGTCTACTAATGACATTCCGATAGGATGACTTCAGACTATGTAAGTTTCATAAACGGCCCATTAGTGTCAAGGTCCTTGGTCTCAGTCCCAGTCCTGCTAGTCATACTAGGAATTACTACTATATTAAGGAATTGGTTATTTTTCTGAACTTATAGTACCAGGCAGAGCTATTTCTTTTTGTAATGTTTTATTTATGTGCACTAGCCTCCTAGGAGGGTAATTAAAATATTTATGCCAGAAAGCTAGTGGAGTTATTATATGATGTCTGATTTTTCCTGTGCCAGAGAGAATACCTACATCGGTAAAGGTAATGGTTAGATACAAATAAGTAAATGGTTTGTTCACTCATTCATACCTTCCAATTATATTGTGTATTCTATAACTCAGAAATTAAGTACTGTATGTTCAGTAGTAAAAAACAACACACCCATATCTTCATGAACTTGATACTCTAAGGACAAAACTGGTTCCTTATCCTTTCATTTAACAGAAATCTTTTCTATCATAAAAATCACTAATAATTATTATTTTATCAGAATTAGCCATTAGTAAATTTTATAATATAAGCTTTGTGCCAAATATAGTGCTGTACATTCTATATATTAATATGACTTTATTATGCAAGTACTATGTAAATAGAAGGTTAAATAAATTTGGCTATAAAAAATTTAAAACACCACTAATGGTAGAACTCAGAGTTACTTCTGTTAGTCTTCAAAGAATTTGTTCTAATGACTTCTTATCTTTAACTAAGAAGTAATTTAATATTCAATCTTAAAAGATCTTAGTATAACCAAATAAAGAATTATTTTGCAGAACATATATCTAGACAAAAGGAAGCATGGTCAGATTTTTTTAATAATAGCATCTTTTTCCTTAGTGGTCTCCAGAGTATAGTCTTAACTGACATCTGAAAAATAGTTTAGTCAGGTTTACTGTTATTCTACGGAATGGATGTGTCCCCAGTTCTCTAACATTCAACTTATAAATGCGTCACAGTATTTAAAGAATTTGAACCCCATGTATAGCTTACTAAGTGAACACTGTAAAGGACTAAAAGTCAGGGGACTGACATTTTGTCAGAGCTCTCACCCCCTGAACTGAGTAATCACAGAACATTGAACAATAACTCTGAACATCCTTATTTATTGACTTTTAAGACATTTTTAGGTTTCTTGCCTCAAGATAAGTCACCCTACATTTACACTTGTTGAGTAGCTGGATACCTGAAAATGGAATCACCAGAGAAGCAAAAAAAAAATACAATATTTTGCTTGGAACATGGATAACTAGTATAATGATGTTCAAAAAACACTTTTCTTAAGTAGAGAAAAAATGATTCTTGTGTCAAAAATATAGATGATTGGAAAAGAAAATAGAGGTCGATAAAATTGAGCATATGGTTTGCATGTCAGAGGCCCATAGCTGATTCCTGGTACCAAACCAGAGTTATGGCTCAAAAAACGAAAGAGAGATGATCAAAAATAACTTGTAGGTTATGTGAGAATTAGAGTAAAAAAGTCAATATAAAAGTCATTGTAAAAGTCATTGACTTCCTCTATAGGGGTAAAAAAGGTATTCATAGGAGGCAAGACAGAATGTCTCATTCTTAGCCCAAAGGCTGTTATTATTATTTATTTTTATTATTTTTGTGTCACATGTTGAAATGCTAAAATGGTCCTTAAGTAAAATTACTAAAATCGAATACTGAAAATTAAAGAATTGTCAAAGCTTGAAGTATTTTAAAGTAGAGCAACACGTAAGTATTCTATCACTGTTGATTCTTTCATTGTTCCAGTGTATTATTCATCACCTGAAAAGCTGTTCTGTACTTTTGTGTGCTATTTTCTTTCTTTTTTTATATCTCAATTTCTAATCACCTTTCTAAAGAATGATCACATAAACTGAACATTATGTTCGAGATCTGATTAAAAGGAGTTATTTGGTATGGGCATGAGCAAAATGGTTGCTCACACGGCTCCAAGCCATGAGGTGGTTCAGCCCTCTCCTGCACTTCCACTTAGTAAGTAATTGTGGGGTAAAGAGGAGATTGCTATACAAAACTTCTGTAAAAGAAAAAATAATGAAAAGTGATCTATACAAGGAAATAAAGATCAGTCTTAAGTATATCAAAGGAATGTCTGGAAAAAAACAGAATGTATTTCTTTCTTTTTCTTATTTTCTTTTTTTGGATTTTTGGCTTTAGCAATGATCAAACCTGGGTCAGTCACAAGCAAAGAATTTACACACTGTATTATCAGTCCCAACCCAGACTAGTATTTCTTATGCTTATTTAAAAACTGGAATAGAAGATTGACCTTAAGCATTTCTGTTTTAGGAAGAGATGGAGTGGGGACGAGCAATAGTATAGTGGGTACAGCACCGGTCTTGCACATGGCCAACCCAGGTTTGATCCCTGGCACCCATAACATCCCCCAAGCCCACCAGGAGTGATCCGTGGGAGCAGAACCAGAGGAAGACTTGACCACTGCTGGGTGTGTCTCCACACCAAAAAAAGAAAAAAAGAAAAAAAAAGAGTTGGAAGAAGTCTTAATAGAACACACTAGCCCCAAATAAAGCTATCTATGCACTTTTGGCTTCTAAGCATAGTTAGCATGCTATGGCACGGTTGCCTTGCACACAGCCGACCCGGGTTCAATTCTTCCATTCCTCTCAGAGAGCCCAGCAAGCTATCGAGAATATTCTGCCTGCACAGCAGAGCCTGGCAAGCTCCCCATGACGTATTCAATATGCCAAAAAACAGTAACAACAAGTCTCACAAAGGAGACGTTACTGGTGCCCACTAGAGCAAATCGATGAACAATGGAAGGTCAATGCTACAATGTATTGCAGAGCATAGTTAGTGTAAGGCACCCAAATACAAACAAGTATGAGTGGAGGGAAAAATTTAATCAGACATATCTAATCCTTTTTGTTTTTGATCTAGCTTCATTTCTTGCCTTCTATATCCTCCTTTTTGTTCTTCCAAAATGGCATATTCCTCCAGTCTTCAAGACCTCTAAACCGTTCCCCTGCATGGGAAGTTATCTCCATTTTCATTTAACTAATATTAACTAATACTTCAGACCTTGGCATGGAGGCTACTTCCTATGGGTTTATCTTATCCTGTCTTCGAGTGAATCAGGTAGAACAATTTCTCCTAACAAGTTTTTCTTTTGTATTAGAAAGCTTATGATACATCTTGATCACATAAGTTTTCTTTCCAGTCATTAGACTAATAAATGGTTTCCTCTTTAGTCAAGAACTTCAAATGTAAGAAGTGTTTTTGTCTTGCCTACACCACAGACTAGAAAACAGTAAAGCATTACCAAAAATTCAACAGATCCTACCTTCAACATATACAAAATCTAGAAAACTGCAGGAAAATATGTGTATACCAGTGCTGAATTTTGAAGACAGAAAGAAATAAAGAAGTACAAGAAAAGAGTTAAAAAACCAGTCTGCTATTCCATCAACAATTACTGATCAAATCACGAGAGCTAATGTGTAATTCTGTGGTAATATAAAATAACTGAATTCTTAATGTCTCTTAGATGTGTTTCTATTTGAAATAAAACAGAAAATCTCCAATATTTTACTATGTAAGTATATACCTCACTGTATTTTATACTCTAAACTGAGAAACTTAAGTCTGTATGCACACACAGTCAATATAATTCCCTGCTCCAAATGTATAAATAAAGCAATTTTGTATCTAACTCTCAAAACATGCAATCAGATGTACAATAAGAAATGAAATGTAAACATATTTCCCTAAGCCACTAATTTTCTATCAAGCAAAGGACTTTAAGGACCAAGCCGACTCTGACTCACAGCTATGCAATTCTGATTGCATTTGCTTAAGCCACAAGCCAGCATTTTATATAATCACTCTGTTTAGAACATCAGATTTCCCATGGATTATTTTAAGCTTGCATTGCCACCCCAAATTTTCTCTCTGAAGGTTGATATAATGTTTACAGAGTTTTATTGAGCTTGTTTTACGGAGGTACTGAATCTCAAACTCAGGGCCTAATGCATATATGATATGCATTCTACGACTAAGCCACAATCCTAACCTTTGAATTTGTCCCTGAAAGAGGTGCCAAGACAATAAAGAAAAGCATGAAATTAAGTAACCTTGAATTCAATGACAGTAGTATTTGCTTTCATACAAAAAAAAAAATTCATTCCAACCAGCAACAACTACAGATACTAACCAGTCTCTCATTTCTAAGTTCATTGTACCCAGAGTGTGATTGGGGTGTGGGTGTGGAAGAAGTGGGGGGAAAAGCTCAGGGAGTACCACCCTTATTCCTGGTTCTATATGCTTAGGGCATACTCCTGGTGGTGCTCAGGGGACTATATGTGGTGCTAGAGATCAAACAGGAGTTGCCATTTACAAACCCATCTATCTGACCTCCAAACTATCTTAACATGCCCTTCACAAGTATTAAGACCTTCTGAAATTACTCCAGTATATTCTATATGAAATTTCAGCTCCTTGGCTTAGCAAAAAACAAACAAACAAAAAACAACTCAATGAATTGGATTCTGCAGTCCCTTATGATCCATGCCCTACATAATCTAATCTTGCACTCAATGTTTCATGTTACTAAAACAGTCTGTAGTTTTCCTTTTTCCATGAGACTCAATGGCTTTCTAAGTCAGAATTCTATCTTGGGATTGGTGTTCCGCTTTACGGCTAAAATTGACTTCAAGGTTTTTTTTCTCTAAGAGGCCTCTTCTGAGGGCACCACTCAAGGCAAGGTGACTTCCTCCATGTCTCAGGACAGTTTAAAAAGCCTATATCACTGCATTTATGACATTGCATCTATCTGATATGCTTACCTGTCACTATTCTTCTAAGAACACAAGATCTCTGAGAGTTCAAAATTAAAGAAACAAATCATTTTCTTGTGTGGGAGGTTGTGCTCCAACCCATGTCATTGAAGATGTTTAATATAAGATCAGGTCAGTGATTAATAAATATTAGTCATTTACTTTCTAAAAAAATACTTAAGGAACTTATCAAATACATTGCAGAATAAGAAGACAAATACATAGTCAGGAGTTAGAAAATTAATATGTTAAGTTGAAAAAGGAGCATTTTTCTGAATAAGGGCTGGTGGGAATTTAAAGAGGAAAGAAATGATTGAGGAAATCAGGAATCCTGCCTCAATAAAAGGTCTGTTCAAAGTATGTCTCTAACTACAGGTAAAATATCACTAGAAAATAGAGAATAGGAGGCAACACATGTAAAATCAAATCCCAGAAGTAGATAATGACAGATCATGAACTATGAGCATAAATTCTGAATGAGACATATAATAGTGTTGAAATAAAATTAATAGTATAATCTAGGGAGAGAGCACCGGGTTTATTGAAGAGCCTGAAATCTAGTAAGTTTTGTTTATTCTAATACAGAAAAGATCACTGTTGATTTTAAGCACTTTTTTTTTGGCTTTTTTAATCACACTCAGCGATGCTCAGGGGTTACTCCTGGCTCTGCACTAAGCAATTACTCCTGGCAGTGCTTGGAAGACCATATGGGATGCTGGGAATTGAACCCGAGTCGGCCATGTGCCCTACCTGCTGTACTATCGCCCCAGCATCTTGAGCATGATTTTTACTAGAGAATAGAATAAAGCATGTTCATTGCCTAGTCAATTCTACTGAGGCATTAGCGTTATTTATAGACACCACCATCACCACCATCAACACTTCAGCATAATCCAGCTCTATCACTTTAAATATGTCTAAATAGGAAACAATAAGTTTTGTTAAGCATAATACAGAATGAAGGGTAAAGTCCACAAGAATTGAGTTTCTTGTTGAACAAAAATACTCCAGATCTTTTTATCCTGTCTCTTCAACCCAATGACACTATTGAAAGAGGTAAATAACACTAGAATTCTGTTCAGTTACTCTGGAAAGGTGCAAAGCTATGCCCAGTTGATGAGAGAAGATCAGGTAGAAGTTGTCCTCTCTTGAGTGAATTTCTTTAGAACAACCCTGGCAAAGACCAGTAGATAATTATGCTTCCTGTTTGCCTATAAATTTATAATGTCATCATAGCTTAAAGAAATGTAGGAAATCATAAAAATAACCCAAGTCTAGTAATTTTAAAAGAGCAAATATTTGACATGCAACAACAGAAAGGTCTCAAAGTAATGAAACAGGGTCAAAATAAAAAATTCTTTCCTGAAGAACTGTCAGAGCCAATGTATGATTAAGTTTACATTTAAAAGTGATAATTTTATATTTAATTTCACATTATTTTTATAAACCAGCTACTTTTTCTGAGTTTTGTTTATGTAAATTGATTTCATACCTTATAGCTCAACCTAAATATACACTTTTAGGGAAAAGTTACTTTTGCAAAATGCAATTTTATGTAACACAAAATCTAGTGTTTATAGACAATTAATAAAACCAAACTTAGTGCTTTCATCAAAAATCTTCCTAAATAGGGGGTCAGAAGATGACTTGGTGATCTAAAGTTCTTACCTTGCAAACACTAGGCTGCGAGTTTGGCATCCTGTGTGGCTACATGCACCTCAAACACAACCTGAGCTACCATGCAGTGTCTGAATGGCAGCTCAGGTTGTGTTTGACTGTCCGCATGGTGTCTACATGGTAGCTCTGCTATAAGAAATTTCTGGTCTAGCAATGAGAAAAATACAGATGTGTAAGCACTATGGCGAGGAGTATGACCTCAGGTGAATTTACCACAGAAACTCTTGGTAAGCACTGCAACCATAATGAGCACAAACACCACAACAAAAGAGTGTAACCCCAGACAAGCACTGTGGTTAGATAAGAGAGCACCAAGCTCCATGGTGCAACCCACTGCATGATGCCTGCTCATCGCAACCAACACCACAGAGGTAAGAAAAGGAAGATCAAAAATCCTCCCTTTGAGCAAGAAATATGAAGTGAAGCAAGGAAAGCCTCTTTATTTAAAAAGTCTTGCTGGGAAAACTGGATAGCCACATATAACTGACCTCTACCTAATGCCATGCACAAAAGTCAGATCTAAATGAATTAAAGACCTCAACATCAGACCCGAACCCATAAGGTAAATGGAAGAAAATGTAGGCAAAACCCTCCATGACACTGAAACTCAAGGCATCTTCAAAGATGAAGCACAGCTGACCAAACAAGTGGACTCAAATATTAACAAATGGAACTACATTAAACTAAGAACCTTCTGCACCTCAACGAAAACAGTGACCAAGATACAAAGACAGTCCATGGAATTTGAAAAATTATTAACTTAATACCCATCTGATAGAGGATTAATGTCAAAGATATGCAAGGCACTGGTAGAAATTTACAAGAAAAAAAACACCCAACCCCATCAAAAATGGGGAGAAGGAATGAATAGAAACTTCCTCAAAGAAGAAATTTGAAAGGTCAAAAGAAAAATAAAAAAGTGTTCTACATCACTAATCATCAGGAATATAAAAATCAAAACATTAATAAGATATCATCACACACCACAGAGACTGGAACACATACAAATGAACAAGAACAACCAGTGCTGGTACAAATGTGGGGAGAAAGGGACTCTCATTCATTGCTGGTGGGAATGCTGACTGGTGAAGCCTTTTTTTGGAAAACAAAAAGGACATTCCTCAAAAAACTAGAAATTGAACTCCCATTCGACCCAGCAATACTACTTCTGGGATTATACCTCGGGGGTCCACAAACACACAGCAAGAATACTATCTGCATCTCTATATTCATCTTACCACTATTCACAATAGCCAGAATCTGGAAACAATCTGAGTGCCTGAGAACAAACATATGGATAAAGAAACTGGTACATCAACACAATGGAATATTATACAGCTATAGGGAAAATGAGGTCATGAAATTTGCCTGAAAATGGATAGACCTGGAGAGTATCATGTTGATTAACTGAGTCAGAATGACTGCATTCATTTGTTAGATATATAAAAAACAGTATGAATATAATATACAAAGCCAGGGAGAACAGGCCAAGAGTTCTGGTCAATGGTTGGCTGGTGGTATGGCAGATAGAGCCAGATAAGATGGAGAAGGGTCCATCATGACAATATTAGTTGGAAATGATCACACTGGACAAGGATTGTTGAAAACAGGTGAAAGGATATAGGTGATAACCTTTCAGCACCTACATTGCAACCCATAATGCCTAAAATGAGATACAGAGAGGAGAAAGAGAGAGAGAAAGAGAGAGAGAGAGAGAGAGAGAGAGAGAGAGAGACAGAGACAGAGACAGAGACAGAGACAGAGAGACAGAGACAGAGA
>JAOXYA010000009.1:3033730-3045435 GCA_028565675.1 Sorex palustris | reverse complement strand
AACAAAGTCTCCAATGGAGACGTTACTGGGCCCGCTCGAGCAAATCGACGATCAACGGGAGGGCCTTTACCTTACAACCACTTAAACACATGTTAAGTTTTTTCTTGCACATAGAGATAAACAAATTTCCCTGTCCACACTGATACATCCCTTGAATTATCAGCAATTCTTTCTATTTTCTTTTTACCTCAGTTCATTTTCCTTCCACTTCTCCATGTTTAGGATACCAGATTAATTCCCAAGAAATCTTGCAAAATACTGATTTGCATTTCCCTAATAATGAGATAATTAACATTTTTCCTGTGCTACTGGACATCTGTATGTCTCCTTTGACATTCACTGTCTATTCATACATTCTTATTTTGTTTGTAGTGTCTATTTGCTTGTTTATTTAGAGGGACACATTCAGCAGTGTGGAGGGTTGTGTGTGATGCTGGTAATTGAACCCAGCATCTTTAATAAATGGTGTTGTTGAGTCTTACACATTATAGTATGTATCATACAAATATTGTTAATTTTTGTCTATATTAAATCAATATCATTATATTAATATCTCTATATTAGAAATTAAAAAAGTGAAGGTAAAATTAAGATGTAGGAATGAAAGTGGTTAATAAGAAAAGAGAGACTTTCAGATTGAAGTGTGTCTTAAGAGTAAATGAGACAATGATTCACAATTTAGAACTATACTACAAAGTGATATCCATTAGGACAGCATGGTACTGGAATCAGAACACACATATTTAGCCCCATGCTGTACTTTGTTATAATTGAATTTTGTGAATTCTTATATTTTGGACATTTACCCTCTGTCATATGTATGATGTGCAAATGTCTTCCCCATTCAATAGACTGTGCTTTGTTTTAATGCAAGTTTCTTCACTGTATAGAAGGTTTCTTCAGTTTATAGCCCATTTGCATTTTCTTTAGTTTTTCCCGCTGTTATAGCTGAACCTCAGAACACTTCTCTAAAGCTTGTGTCAAGGAGTATTTAAGCTATTCTTTCTTCTATATCTATTATGATTTCAGGATGCATATCATAATCTTACCCATTTTGAATTAATTTTTGTGTCTGAAGTAAGTAGTTGCCTAGTTTTAATCTCCAGCATTTGTTTGTCCAATTTCAACAACACCATTTATTAAAGAGAATTTCCTTACTCATAGGTTCTTGGCTCTTTTGTTGTAAATTGGTTAATATATGTGAGGTTTTACTTCCAGGCTGTTAATTCTGGCCATTCATATGTGTGTGTTTTCTGATTCCAGTATCATGCTGTTCTAATGGATATCATGTTGTAATATAGTTTTAAATTGAGTGTTAATCATTGTCTCATTTACTTCTAAGACACATTTCAGGCTGAAACTCTCTTCTGATTAACCTTTTTCATTCTTACATCTTCTTCATTTTACCTACACTTTTAAAATTTCTAATACTGAGGTAAAATTAATATAATGATATTGATTTAATATAGACAAAATTAACAATATTTTCATGCTGCATACAATTTATAATATTATCCATGATATTCATAAAATGTTATTTTGAGCATTTATTATATAATAGCCTCTATTACATAGCAGTGCTGGTTAGTAAGTATAGAAAGCTTGAATACCACTGGTCAAGCTCTGTGGTTATCATCAGTCCATTAACTGGTATGTAGACAGATATCAGTCCACAGGTGTATAAAGGTTGAAGAATATTGGTAAAGACTTTATATTTTCTTAATACTAATAATAATCTTAAAGATAGGAAAATGAGGTACCATCACCAACATTGCACAGCCAATTAAGAGCATAAACTCATCCCCATAAGTCAGAAGTCTAGAATCTTCTCAAAAATGCCTCACAACAGTATAGTTCGAGGAGCTCAGGAATAAGCCAGTAATGCCAAACTTGCATCTCAGAAGTAACTTACAGGTGAGATAAAATGGGGAAAGACTGTCAAACTACTGCAGGGGATTTGATAAAACAAAATTGGAAGGTAATTGGTTTGTTGAAGCAAAGTAATCTTATACGTTTACAATTAATCTGATACATTCAGAATTACATTTCTAAAAAGTTCTTAAAATATTTCTAAGAATTTTGAAAAACCAGGACTCTGAAAAAATATATTCATGCTAAGGTATTTCAAGGGAAAAAGCAAACTTTATAGCAGCAGTTCCTATTTTTACAATGCAAGTCATTAAAACAACTGACAGGAGATGATGTCCTTTGTTAAAAACGCAAAAGCAAGACTCAGAATTGAGATCAATCAGAACAGAAAGAGGAGGCACCTGGTAAGTTGTTCTTTGCCTATATTTATGTCTTCCTCAATGGTCAGTCTATTAGCCTTTTTCTAATTAATCCTTATAACATTGTACTTCTGAAGAGCAAATTGAAAGCAGAAAACATCCCCATTTTGTAAATAGGAAGCAGATGCAATGACTTAAAGGTACTTAGTGAATCAATAACAGAACTTCAAAATCAAGCCTTAGATCCCACTGATTTATCTACATAGTATAGTAACAAATGTAAACTCTAAAAACAAACGAAAAAAACTCATTCCTTTTTTCTGAAGGAAACAAACAAGTCTGGGGTAATTTTTGTTGTTGTTGTTAATCTTAGCCAAATGCTATAAAACCTGGGGTGTGGGGTTGGGGAATGTATACCAGTTCTTTTTCTTGGATTAATATTTCTTCTGAAACAGAGTATTACTAGGCAGAAATCTTATTAATCCTCACAATTAGCTTTAGAAGTATCTGAGATCAGACATCAGGAAATTACAAAAAATATGTACCTCAGCTGACATTAAAAAAAGCAAAGAAGGAAATTATATGAAAATCCACTGTGGCTAAAATAAAAGTCATGGATTAAAGGCTTTATGAAAAACCACCTTATTAAATCCTATCCTTCCTTAACAGAGATAAATAGAATTAGTCTACTTAATGGTTGTAATTACTTTCATAATGTGCTATTCTTGACATAAACATTCTGTAATCAATCCAAAATGTAGAAAATGCTTATAAATGAATTTACTATTTTAATAAGCTTTATCAACACACATTGAAGACTGGCACCCTTATGTACTCCAATCAAATGAGGATAATTTTTTCTTCTCCATAAACTCAACACTGTTGGTAATTAGCAGGCATGGGTTTTCACTAGAAGAAATATATGAACTAAACATAATCATGCATCTTTCTGACCTTTCAAACATAAGGTAGAACCCTCACTACTCAGAATTTCTCTACCTTCAAATATGATAATTCTCGCTAAGCGACGAATGCAGAATGCTGGCTAGTATATGAAATTTTAAATCATCAGTTTAAGTTCACATACAATCTGAATAAAGGATATGAAAATAAAAATTTCACCATCCCTAGCTTAGCTTTTGCTCATACTGTTATAGAAATCACTATTTTTACACTTAAAATGTGTTCTCATAAGTCCAAGCTATTTATATCTTTATGGCATTTATATATTCATTGCATTTGTGCTCCTATGAATCATAAATCTCCAAATTTCTCAGTGTTCAAAATAAATTTCATAATTTGATGACTGGTACATACTGTGTTTCCAAGTTATTAAAGGTTTCTATTTTCATTTAAAACAAAGAATCTCTGCACATAGGTAATATATAGGGACACATAACTTTAATACAGACACACTGAGAAACCAAGATTACAACATACACTTATCAGCGATTTCTATTCTGCGACAATGAATCCTTTAATGTCTGAAATTCTTTAGCAAGAACTGGAAATGAAGACGACGACATCAGAAATGCATAAAGTCCACATGGTGAAGTACGAGAGGTTAGATCATTTGCAACCTAACAGCTCATTCTGTTCTCCTAGAAACAATTCATAATCAGTGAGGAGAGCTATGGCTCCTAAGAGAATTGAAGAATGCACTAGGACTCCACTTGCTCCCCTGGAAGTAACTCCTTACGAACAGCAAAAGCACTAAGTTAGCTCAAGACAGTGGCCCATGCTGAGTCAGCTCTTGTCATTGAAGCAAGAAATTCCATAAGGGTGGGGAATTGGCAAGGAAAGAAAGGAAGAAATAAGGAGGACTTGGAGAAAAAGAGCATATCATGTGCTGACAATAGGTCTCCTGAGTATAGCCCTAATAAACTAGCTTTCTACCAAAATGCTTGCTCGCTCTCTCTGGACACAGTGCATTAAAATGTTTTGTGGACTACAGAAAATTTGGAAAATTACACATTTGTAACAGTATCGCTCTGTGAACTGAAGTTAAGATTTTAAAAGAAGTGGCATGAACTACGTATTTAACAGAAATCTAACCCTCACTAAAATTTTATGCCCACTGATTCGAGTGTTTCCAAAAGAAGAGAAATTAACATTTCTTGTAGCTCCCCTTGGGTAACATAACTGCTGAATGTAATTATTTACCAAATATATAGAATGAGAGTGTTTAAATTGAAATTTAATTTCAGGTTTACGTTCTTCCTGGGAGAAGTGGAACACTACCCAAACAAGAAATCAGCAGAGCACTAGACTCCACATTTTAAAGGGATAGAAAGCAGAGGTCTGGCTAACTTCAGAAAAGGGACCTGGATCAGGCGGGGGGGAAGCTGGCTCACCATCAACTCTCACTTTTTTTTGCATTGTTTGAGATTTTCAATGAGCACTATAATTTTAGCTATTTAACGTTTTAGAACAAAACGGTTTCCTTTCCTTGCTACGCCTGACAGAAGTGAACGAATCCCTCTAGATTTTAGAAAGTTTAGGATATTCTCTAACATACATATTGTTAAAACAAAAAACAATTTCTTGTGATCAGAGTGATAGATAGTAAGTGGGTAGGGTATCTGCCTTGCATGTGGCCGGCCGAGTTCAATTTCGGGATTCCCATATGTTCCCGTGTGTACCACCAGAAGTAATTCCTGAGATCAGAGTCAGGGGTAACCCCTGAGCATTGCGGGGTGTGACCCAAAAAGAAAACAAAGAAACAAACAAACAAAATCACTTTCTTGTAATTCTCAGAAGAGGTGAAATGCCATTGTGCCTTCGTATGCCTAGTAATCAGGTTATTTTAGAAGAAGAGTAATGAACTGAAACACTGATTCTAACTGTGGCATCTTACAAAAGTGATACCAAACAAAGATAAGTATTCTTCTATAATTCAGGTATAAATCAACCAATCAATAATGAAATAAGTACAAAGAAATGCTCTAAAACACCACGGGAGTAAATAAGTAAAAAAGAAATCATCCTAGCCTTCAAAAATACATGCTTTAACTGGCAGGCAAGACAGATAAGTAAAAATTATCAGCAATGTAGTTTAATACCTTAGAAATTAAAAGGATACAAAAATGGTGAACTAAGTAACTAGCTGTCACTGTCCACTGTCCTCCTGTTGTTCATGGATTTGCTCGAGCGGGCCCAGTAACATCTCCATTGGAGACTTTGTTGTTACTGTGTTTGGCATATTGAATACATCATGCGTAGCTTGCCAGGCTCTGCCACGCGGGCGAGATACTCTCGGTAGCTTCCCGGGCTCTCCCAGAGGGGCAGAGGAATCGAACTCGGGTCAGCCATGTTGGCTGCGTGTAAGGCAAACGCCCTACCGCTGTGCTATTGCTCCAGTCCCAGTAACAAGCTAAAGAAAGAAAGATCATTTGAATAAAGAACCTGAAAATCCTCTAAGAAATTAAAGTAGATGTTGGAAGAATTAGGTCGAAACATCAGAATTTGTTACTAGCTGCCACCCTCCTCCCAATTCAATAAAAAAAAAAACAGTAACAGCATTAATTGGGGGTCAGAAAGATAGTCCAGTGGGTAAGGCACTTGCCTTGTATGCTGCTGATACTGGTTTGATTCCCTCGTTGCCTATGGTCCCCAGAGCACCACTAGAAGGGAACCCTGAGCCCACCAAATGTGACCGAAAACAAAAACAAAATGAAGATGTGAGAGGATGGGGGTGCAATGGTGATACTGAAATGTTCCTTCCCACTGCAAATGTAGAGGTTCTGGAAGCTTCCAGCTGAAACGGTTTTTTAGGAAGCGTAGGGGAAAAATTAAAATAAGGATAACAATCAAGTAGTTAACATATAATAATCCAGTCATATCTATAGATATTATAACTAAAGGAAGGAAATCAAAGAGAACATGCTAAAAACTATTACCAAGAAATAGGCACTGAGGGGCTGGAGCAATAGCACAGCGGGGAGGGTGTTTGCCTTGCACGCGGCATACCCGGGTTTGATTCCCAGCATCCCGTACGGTTCCCCGAGAACCGCCAGGAGTAATTCCTGAGTGCATGAGCCAGGAGTAACCCCTGTTCATGGCCGGTGTGACCCAAAAAGAAAAAAAAAAAAAGAAACAGGCACTGAACAGGAAAGAATGGAAAAAGAATTTCAAATTTTCACATGCACAAAATGAAACTGATGCCACAAAGGCTTTTGAGAGCTGACTAAGATCCAATGAGTTTATTAATAAATATTTCAAAATTACTTGAATTGTAGCAATACATTTAGGTTAGGGTGCCAGGAAAAATTAGAATGATCTGCAACAACACTGAATTATTATTACCTCTTTTGAATTTTGATGCCTCACTGCACTGCTCAGTGAGTACTCCTGGCTTTCAACTCAGGGACCACTCCTGGTAATGCTTGAAGATTCATATGCACTACCAAGGATATAATCGGATTAGCCATGCACAAGACAAATGCTTTAACACTGTACTATCTCAGTCCTTAAGCTGGAATTATCATTAAGTTTATGAAAGAAGGAAACTTTCTTAAACTATTCTAGAAAGAGAAGATCAGATGATTAAATAAGTAAGAAATCAATGGAAGTGTATGAAAATGGGTATTTTTATGCTGACAACTAATTTAAAATGTTTTAAAGTGTCTAGCTAGAGCAAAGGATGTGAAAGTCCCTTATATTGAGTTGCAAACTCAGTCTGACCAAACATTCACTTTTATCCATTGGTCTGGCAGAAGTGGCTGACAGACCAATGCTTTTCATATCTCTTGCAGTTTCTTGGCAAGGGAGAAAAGGGGTATTAAAAAATGGCAGGCTGTGGAGTGGTGCTTAAAATAATAAATCTTATATTCCCTGGGCAGTGCTTTGCAACACTGATAATATATTTTGTGTAACACCGCTTTTTTTTAACAAACAGTCTTGTGTTACTGACTGATGCCACTGAGAGTATTGTCAACATTGTGGTTTCTATATACTACATATTATTTCTGAAGGGTTTGAGTGGTGTTTGTGTCCACACATGGAGGTGCTCAGGGGCTTCTCCTGGTTCTATGCTCAGGAGTGACCCCTGGAGGTGCTCATGGGACCATATGTGGTGTCAGGGATCGAAATGGAGTTGGTCACATGCAGACAAGAGTCTTAATTTCTGTACTATCTCTCTGGCTGTACCATATACTAGTCTAAGTGTGTTTCATATAACAGCACTTGTAGAGACTCTAAGAGCTAAAGGAAATAGGTTCTTTTATGTTTTCCATATAAAGAAAAGAAAACTGAGTCAGGCGAGTTACATAACTTGTTGATGCTCACAAAGTGAATACATTTCAGAGGCACAGTATTTGAACCCCAGTAGATGACCTCCTAAACTAAACCCCTTCACCTCTAAGGGCACTGCTTTTCTACAAGGAGCTGATGATGCATCAGGGTTTGGCTCTCTTCTGAGCTACTGCAATGGATCTGGGTGTTTTTGTTTGTTTGTTTGTTTGTTTGCACTATATGCCACATAAAACACTTCTGGAGGAGGGACTCATACAAAAGTTATAAAATCTTCCAAATGTTCCTTACTATATTATTTTTGCTTATATCAAAACTACCAATGTATACTTTTACTTATACAACCAAGCAACATTCACTAACATGTAAACTCTTACCATCCTAACACATTACTAGAATATCTTAGGTATTCAGGAATGGAGGTACATATATATTCATTTACATGTTTGCATCTTTATATGTGGGTACACATTTGTTTATGTAGATGAATATGCAGAAAGCTTTCCTGACGTATTAATATTATTCATGAATCATTTGCTTCCTTTATTTTGTTCTAGCAGTCTATTAGAAAACTAATACACTCGAATTATTTACATGTTAGCTCTACAAATAATATTAAGTCAATTAAGTCTCAGTCATCGATGAAAGAAAGAAATTTCCAACAAAATAATATTAAGGGACATATAAACATACTTAAGTTCTGATGTTTTCACCTATTCCCACATTTAATGAACAACTGTTTTGTGGAGGTTTATTTGCAGAGGGTGGTTTGGAGCCACACCTGGCTATACTTAGGGCTTATTCTTGGCTCAGCACTCAGAAATCACTCCTAGCGGTGCTCACGGGAACCAAATGGAATTCTGGGATTGAAACCCCAATCAGCCATGTGCATGGCAAGTGTTCTACCTGCTGACTCTCACTTTGGGCTCTGGTTGGGATATTGTAAGTAAAGTTAAGATAGAGTGTAATAGAGCCAGGACTTTATTCTTTCAGATCCTTACACCAAAATCAACTGCCATAATATTATGTATTAAAGAGACCCTAGAACAGTACAGGTTTGCAGACTTTTTTGTTTGTTTCAAAAACAGTGCTAGAGATAGAACCCATAATGCCATTCATGTGGAACCTGCTTTAATAATAAGCTGCATTCTTAGCCCAGTTTGAAGTAAGTTTTGTTTTTGTTTTTGTTTTTTTGCTGGGGGGGATGTTTGGACCACATCCAACTGTGTTCAGAGCTTACTCACGACTCCCCCAGTAAGCTACCGAGAGTATCCTGCCCACACGGCAAAGCCTGACAAGCTACCCATGATGTATTCAATATGCCAAACACAGTAACAACAATTCTCACAATGGAGACTTTACTGGGCCCGCTCAAGCAAATGGATGAACAGGAGGACAGTGCTACAGTGCTACAGTACTACTGTGAACTATGATGCAATCAATGAACATCCAATGGGTTTGATTCATTTACATTTGACGAAACCCACCTCATGTGATCCCCTGGACCCCACCAAGACTTAAACCTGAACAAAAAACCAGCAGTAAGTCCTGTGATCCCCTGGTGTGGGCATAAAAAAACAAAAAAGAATTTTACCTTCTCTGAGTATCATAAATATAGTTAAATTGGAGAGTTCTTATCTAGAGAAAGTTCACTTTGCACATCGTTTTTAATGACAGTGAAAAAAAATTATAAGCAATGAAGAATTTACAACCATAAGACATAAAGACGTGATAATGACATAAGAGTAAACAAAACTTCACTTTATATGTCATTAATCCTTGTTCAAATTTATAATTAAAAGACCTTACCTTGGGCATGTTTTAATTTCACTTTCCATCACACTTAAATTGCTAGAGAATTGAATTCATTGTCTGTTATGATGTAGATTGAATAGCCCACAAAATATTTAATTGTTATTATTTAGTACTGAGTTTATTCAAAAATATGCAGCTAGTTATTTGAATGGAAAATATTTAAAAGAGAATTCTAGAACTGGGACATTTGGAAAGAATGCACACTTTGGATCTAGTTCATCTGGGGCTGAAATTCCACTTTGCCACTTCATTGTTAGTTTGCCTAAGGCTATCTTTACACACTGATCCTTTCAAAATTCTGTATTCTCATCTATTGTGAAATGTGTTTTTAAACAGAATTTTAATAAGTCATATTGTTGCTACAGGAAAAAAGGAATAATCTATTTTGAAATATTTGTTGTATTCTAGCTATGTTCCACATATTATTATGAAGTCAGGATATTGATTTTATGTCTCTGGCATTGTCGTGCATTTTTATTAAACATATATTGGCATAATGATCTTTATTTATCATGAGAAATATAGGCATAAATTTAATTACTCATGAATGATGCTACAAGTTTCAGAATATCTTCTCAAGTAGGAACAAAAATGATAAATCAGATAAATGGTGATTTTGGTATAATCATTACACTTATTTAGCCAAAAATCATGTGTGTTCTCAAGTTAACTCAAAATAAGTACATTATGAACTTGGTGAGTAAAGAAGTATAGATATTTAAACCCGGTTTCCAGATAATTATTTGATTTCCCTTCATAATCCAAATTTAAGGAAGAATAAGTTTAATTTCTTTCTTGGGGGACACAAATTTCAAGTAAGATTTAAACATTTTGATTGAAAGGATTTTAATGTCTGACTAAAATTAACCATGTGGACAAAAAAGAAAAATTCAAATGTCATTTTAAAGCAAATATCTGAACATCTAGACTAATCTGCCATGGTAAATGGTAGAGGTGATAAAGGAGATTTCAAATATTTTCCTGAGTTTGGCAGTAGGTTGTACTTTAACCCTTACTGGATATTAAGTCTCTATAAGAAATAGACCGTCACTATTAGAAATACTTGTTGTAGCATTAATGCCTCATTTCAACTTGAATGAGAGAATCCAACTGTATAGCAAGAAGAGAATAAATTTAATAAAAAGTAACAATGGAGAGGCTTTTTATTATATCCTTATAATTGTCCTCATAAGCAAATGTGTTTAATTCATAGGCTTGGCCTTTAAACTATTAAACACTGACAGAATTTGACTCCTTGGAGTTTTCCAAAGCACCTAGTTACTACAAGTATGCACCAACCATCTTGCTCCAAACACATTTCATACAGTCAATTAGGTTTCTACTTAAATTACTGTCCCCATCCCAGTCCTGCCTTCTGAGATGATTACAGGCCACTTTGATGGTGGATTTAGGAATTCCAAAACTTTTCAGCAATACATTTAGAGACAATTTGAGTTACTCCCAACAGATGGCTAATTACATCTATTGTGTGGTGATTTAGCTCTCACAAGCAATCTCATTACCCGGATCTTGTTTGGAGAAAGGACAGCTCACTGTTTCCATGATGCTGTGCTAAATTTGGAAGAAGGTTCAGAGATAATCTCCAACACCCTCATTATGAAGATGGAAGAAGTTACTTTGATAGATTAAGCAAATAAATCACTTATGAGTAAAAGTTAACAAACTTACATTGTAGGACTAAATAAGTAATGTAAAAAGAATATGTTTTCACTAATTGGAGGCATACTTATTCATTTCTTTGAATGAAGTTTTTAAAAGTGCACTAAATAATCTACTGTAGAATAACAATTGAGAAAGTTAAAAGACCTTAGGCTTTTACATAAATTTATTTCTATAGTGCAAGATCTGGGATTACTTTAAAATGGAATCACAATCAATCTGGATTATGTAAAGCAATTTGATTTGATAAATTAAGATTTGAGAATATGACCAATTGTAAAAGTAAATCATGTTAATCAAAGCATATAGGGATTTTACAATGGAAACAAAAAATATATTGAGTTATATATAAGAGAAGATAGGTAACTAAAACCTGTTTAGTTGGAGAAAATTAACTTTCCCACTCAAAATTTTAGGTTTAAGGTATCGGATCATTAGCATAGAGGGTAGGGCATTTGTCTTATATGTGGCAAAACAGGGTTTGATTTCCAGAACCCCCAATAGTTGTGTGAGGCCACAAAGAGTGATCCCTGAACACAGAGTCAGAAGAGAGCCTAAGGAGAGTTTACTGTACCTCTCCAAAACAAATACAATAAAATAACAACCCCCAAATTACATGGATTTAGTTCTAAAGAAATTTGTAGGTTTATAAAATAAAAAGGTAAAGGTAAAGGCCCTCCCGTTGATTGTCGATTTGCTCGAGCGGGCCCAGTAACGTCTCCATTGGAGACT
>JAOXYA010000009.1:2823876-2837997 GCA_028565675.1 Sorex palustris | reverse complement strand
CGGAGGAATCGAACTCGGGTCGGCCATGTTGGCTGCGTGCAAGGCAAACGCCCTACCGCTGTGCTATCGCAGCTGGCAATAACATAAAAATAAAATAAATTTTAAAAAAAGAATGAAAACCAAGACACCATTCCAGACTGATGAAAGCCAAAGGGACATAGATTAATGGCATCCCAAACTGGACCCTAGAATAGACAGGGGAACCAGGGAAAGAAGTCAAGTAAGGACTGAAGAGTCCTGCCTGTGTACCAGTGATGTCTTAGTTGTGGTGGCGGTGCTATGCTCACTTAAGATGCTACCATCAGGAGAAGCTGCTGAATGTATAGAAACATTAATATTCTTGTGACTTCTTTAAATCTAAAATTATTTCAAAATAAAAACCTTAAAAAGATACATTTTGCAAGTAACATGCAAGAGGTTATAAAAATAAATCCTGTGGACCAGATGCATTCTTTTGTTAAGCTATTTCAAAGTTATTGAAAAGACTCTGAAAAATGACTTTGATTCCATTTTTCACATTTCAAACTACAAAGTGGCCGTGCAAACAAAAGCTGCAAAGGATGGCTCCTCATCAAAGACAAGAGGCTGCTGCTCTTCAGGAACAGAGGCAGACGCTAAGAACATCTCACTTTGTTATCAAAGCTACTTTTAACGTGGGAGCATAACTTAAAGAAATGTTGAGAACCAAAATGGATAAGCTTTGTTCTACCTAGAACTCCATTTATTATGAGGGCCCATAGATGTAGGGATAACGGCAGGACTTGGAGTCCTGACTAAGAACCCTTTGGGGAAGGAGACTCCAGCCTGTCTTGACCTGTAGTATGTAACATTGGAAATGGGGAAGGCAAAGAACCCTACATGCTGAAAACACTGAACTGAGGGTTCCTTCCCAAAGGAGCTTCTCACAGGCTATGGAGTGAAGATCTACCCCAGTGCCCTTCACAGGAGGAATGTCCTTGTTTTGCAAGCCAAGAGTGGTTTTAAAGGGACTGACAATCAGCTCTCAGCAGAACCACCCCTAATTCCTGCAAGTAACATGAATGCAGACCTAACTCCAGGCCAGCAATACAACACCATAAGGGATCCCTGAGGAGAGTCCCCAAACTGACATATGTCATAAAGGGCAAAAGATGGGAGCCGTCACCAGAGGGCTAAGTGGCACTCAGCCAGCATAGGTCTCTGAAGATGGTGCTAACAGCAATGTCAGTGTCCCTGTAAAAGCTGCCAGTTACAGCAACAGAGAGCTCAACATGCTGAGCATGTGCTCTGCAAGGTCCCAAGCACAGAGCTGAGAGTAGCCATGAGCACTATCATGATGGCATCACCCCTTCAAAACAAACAATGGGAGAACACACTGGCACAACTTCTAAAACCTCTCAGTTTTTCAGTGATCAACAATCCCACTGGAAAAAAAAATCAGAAGCATGTACCCCCCATAATGCATTCACTTACAAATTAGATATATTTGTATATACATCATTAAGCAGCTTGAAGAATTAACATTTTTTTTTCTGAGATACCAAGATGGGCACCAAGATGTGGTTGTTAGAGTGCTTCCCTTCATATGGGAGGTCCTGAGTTCAAACCCCTAGCACTGACCATACAATCACATGCAATCTCTAGTACAGCAACAAATGCCACCATCTAGGGCAGACTCCCCATCACAACAAAAAAATTTTTATGAGATGCATACAAATAAGAGTCATACACTATTCAGAGGAAGACAGGCAGATGACCAGTAGGCACATGAGAAAATGCTTAGCATCACTTATCATCAGAGAAATCCAAATCAAGATGACAATGAGATACCATCTCACACCAGTGAGAATAGCACATAATCAAAAATGGTGGGAACAATCTGTGATGGCGGGGATGTAATGAAAAAGGAACTCTCATCCACTGCTGGTGGGAATGTTGCCTGGTAGTACCCCTGCGGGAAACAGTATGGAATGTTCTCAGTAAACGTAACATATGACCCAGCAATTCCACCTTTGGGCATCTGCCCCAGAACATAAAAATACTCTTTCAAAAGGGCATATGCACACCATTACTCACTGCTGCACTCAGTCTAACAGTTAAGATATGGAATCAGAGGCTGGAGCAATAATACAGCCGGTAGGGCGTTTGCCTTGCACGCAGCAAACCCGGGTTCAATTCCCAGCATCCCACATGGTCCCCTGATTACTGCCAGGAGTAATTCCTGAGTGCACAAGTAACCCCTGTGCACTGCCAGGTTTGATCCAAAAAGCAGAAATGAAATAAAATAAAGATATGGAATCAACCTAGGTGTCCAAAGAAAAGTGAATGGATTATGAAGATATGGTATCTAAACACAATGCAATATTACACAGCTGCAGGACTGATGAAATCATGCAACTTGCTGCAATTTGGTTGGAACTAAAAGATACCATGTTGAGTGAAGTAAGCCAAAAGAAGAAAGACAAACAGGATAATCTCACTTATCTATGGTATATAGAATACTAGACGAGAAAATGTATTGTAGTAAAGGGGGAATGCCTAGATTCCTCCATCTCCCAGTGTTTAGAGGGACAGAGAAGGAAAGATATCAAAGGGCGAAGGGGGCAAAGAAGAGAACAGAAAGTAATTGGTGAACAGGCAACAGGGCTTCAGTTATACTGGCGATATGGCTGAGTTATCACTCACCATATATCCAAAACACAGACTCAAAGAAACTGAAAACATAATATCCACTTTGTAATGTGCCTGTCAAGTTGACAGTGGGGACTTCGGGGTGGGGTTGGGATGGAGAGGGACTATGGGAACACTGGTGGAGGGAAGTTGACACCAGTGGCAGGATTGGTGTTGAAATCTTATATGACTAAAACTCAACTATCAATAACTTTGTTAATCACAGATATTAAATTATTTTTAAAAAAAAGAAAAAAACAACAAATAAGAGTCCTCATACTAGTTTCTCTTCCTTCAAACGACTAGTAATCTCCTTTAAGGAAATGGGTTAGGTGACAAGTGGGAATGTAATACAGCCCACTGTCCCGGAGAGGGGAGGCCTGCAGCATTTCTAAAGAGGACTCCACCAGTACTGGAATCAATCCCTTACCTGCCGCCCAACCACTTCCTTCCATTCCACATTTCTACCAGAGTTATAAATTGAAAACCATCAAAGTAAGCATGCTATTTCCCTGCTTTCAATCCTACAGGGCTCGCCAAAGTTTGCAGATATTTTTTAATGTGCTGAAAACAGTGTTCAATGACTAATACCGAGTT
This sequence comes from Sorex palustris, assembly GCA_028565675.1. NCBI lineage: Eukaryota > Metazoa > Chordata > Mammalia > Eulipotyphla > Soricidae > Sorex > Sorex palustris. The sequence continues at coordinate 2,834,751 of JAOXYA010000009.1, read as the reverse complement.
CCTGAGCCACTTCCAATAGCAGCTGGCCCCTGCTGTGCCGAGCAGCGTGTAGATTCCAAACCCCACGATGTACAGCAGCCACCGCCTTCCTGGGTGAACTTACTTCCTGGGATCCAAGTCTTTCTGTAGGTCCGACCCCTGCTCCCAGTGGCATAGAACGGCCTGTGAATCAAGGACTCAAAGAGCATGGGCTTCTGAAGCTAAGACCACAGAAGACCCAGGAGCTTCTGCCATTGTCACTTGGAAGCTTTCTCCAAGGAAGTCAATAGCTTGCAGTAACAATATTCAAGAAGTCTTGGAGACAAGTGTCAAACAGCTGTCTAAGACCTATCAACCTGTCAGTCATGTGGCTGAGCCTGGAAGCAGACCCTCAGATGACTATGGCCATGGACTGACACACTGACTGCGAGTCCATGTGAGACTGCCACAACCAGCCACACTACTCCAAAATCCCTGATGCTCTAAAACAATGGGAAGTAACAAAAGTTATGTTGTTATTGTAAGCAAGTTAAAGTAAGCGGTTTCATTGGGCATCAACAAATAATAAACAGTGTTCACCCTCCCGCCGTGTCTCTCATGTCTCTGCAGCAGCTTATCCCTTGGTCAGGAATGTTCTATGTTTTCTGTTTTATGCAGACATAAATTCCTCCTTGTCTTTTATTTCTTCCTTTTCTTTCTTTTCTTCCTTTCTTTCCTCTCTCTCTTTCTCTCACTCACACTACACTGAGATGTTCCTATCTTAGAGAAACCCTTAAAGTAAGACAGAATCACCCAGTTCTCTCTCTAGGACACACTGTAGGAAGAGGGGCCCCGCAAGGACACCATCAGCCACACAGAGCTACGGGAGCAGCACACTCTTCACGGCACTGTCACCTCTGACATCTTCAGGGCATGCTCTGCTTGAAGGCTTCATCCACAGGAACTGACTGCTCACCCACCCTCACCACAAACTCCCTCCGTGTACCTTGAACAGAGTTCCTAAGCGGGGGGCATCTACAACCCCTGAGAGCCAATAGCCAGAGGTGGTCTACAGTTGCCTCTAGGTATTAAGCAGAACTCGAACAGCATTAATAACCACTTACAAAAAAGTCATGAGGAGCCATTCTTGGAGTCTGCAGGTGACTTGTATCACATGTACAAGGGTGTTTACAGTCTTAAATTTCTTTTTATCTGGCTCAAATAATTCACAGTGAAAATAGTTTTAACAGAAAAAGAATATATAAAAAATGAGCTCGGCTCACAGAAACAATTCTGTTCTGAAATTCCTCAAAAAATAAAAATACTGTGATTCACTAATCAACTGAACAATGCATTTTGATGGGAGTACAGATCAAGGTACTGATTAATCAAGTTGTCTAGAGACTTTCAATGAAACTATTCGCCCAATAGGAACAAGGGAAACAGACTTCTTCAGGATACCAGGCTATTAAAACCTTGCTGAAGGCAAAGCCATTCTTCAGATGGGTGAGCAATGCCTTTCTGCCCTGAGACATCTAACAAAGGACCAGGCCGGTGAGGTCAGGAGCACAGGCAGAGTCAGGACACATGGCTCCCGTCTGCACACAATCCCTGCCCCTGCCGGACCTTTATTTCCCTTTCCCAGGACACTATGAGAGCAATTTAAAAATAAATTTTAAAAATTTTTAAAAATTTCAAGAGCCATAAAAATACAGCTAATTTATCAGTAGCTTAGACTCCTTGAACAACAGAATTATCTGAAGCAGCTGTATCAGTTTAACAAAGTGACAAAAAAGTCAGTACTGACCACATGGCTGTTTTCTATGTTTTATTTTTTTCCCCTTGTTAGTCTTTTAATTTTTTTTAATAACTGTGTCACCATGAGATAGTTACATTTTTTTTATGTTTCAAAGGAAAATAGAAAAGGAGGGAAAGGAGGGAGGAATGAGGGGAGGGAGGAAGAAAGGACCCACAGAAGGGATGAAGGGTCTTGACTTCTATTCCTATCTAACTCAAAATGCCAGCACAAACAGGTTAGCTTCATTCTTTGTTGGGGGGAAGGGGGGTTGCTATGCTCAGGGCTTACTCCTGGTTCTGCACTCAGGAATCATTCCTGGCAGAGTTTGGAGACTATATGGGGTGCCAAGTTTCAAACCCAAGTTGGCCTCATGCAAAACAAGTCTCCTGCCTGCTGTACTATCACTCTGTCCCTAGTTTCATTATTTTTAAATGGAGAACCATATTCTGTGCTGTGGATGCGATATATGTTTCTAACTTTTCTGTGGACGCAATATATGTTTCTAACTTTTCTGCTACTTACATATATATGGTTGCTTCCATAATACAGTAGAGAGCGATGATATATTCACACATATATCTACACATTTCTGAAAGAGAAGCTCGAAGAAATGGCATTTATTATAGGAGAGAGCCAAACAAAGCACCACAGCCATGGCCTGTACACGGGAATACCCCAGAATTATTCCTCTTCTTTAATGGTATCTCAGAGACCAGATGACGGTAACATGGCACCCTATGATATAGTTTTTCTCTGTGTGAGTTTGCAATTTTCTCTGATACACAGTTTTATAAATGCATCTCAGGAAAAAAGCTGCATAAAATTAAAACCCTTGCAATAAACAGAAATTATTACACTCTCTAATGAGGCAAGCCTCACTATGCCAGGACAAAAAGCAATTGGTCTACTATATTATGGTTAGAAAACCCTGCTAACTGATTAATTCATTATTCTACTATAATCACTCACATAAATTCAGTGGTAATTGAAGCTATTTGTATCTAGATTAAGAGAGTTCATGACCTTCTTTGAAAAATAAAAATATTGAATAAAAAGTATTCCTGAAGGACATGTATTTCCCAGCCAGTATTACAGACCCCGAACCTCAGAGTTCCTGTTTTGTTGATACTGGAATTAAATTTAAATGGAATTTAAATTTATCATAACATAGCTAAACTTTCTACTAACCAAGAACACTAAATGAAATAACTGTGTATCTTAAATGATACACTAAAATAAAATACAGAAGCATAATCCATAATGTTACATTTCCAAGCTATGAATTTTTGGAATAACATCTTACAAACAATAAACACACAATACTAATTAAAATATTCATTGTATTCAAAACAGGAGATTCTCTTAACACTGTACCATACTTTTATTTGCATATGTATTAAACTGAAATAAATATTAAGCCTTCATTAATTCAACCTTTTATTCAGCAAAACTTCTAAGAGGTTTAGCTTTTTCAGTTCTGTGTGTGTAGTGTCAGCACCTGCACAGTAAATAAAAAATTTTTATTTTGTTGCCATGCTCTGGCAATAAGCATGGCAACAAAACATGAGCATGGCCCGGCAATGCTCAGGGGTCACTCCTGGCTCTGCACTCAGGAATCATTCCTGGAGGTACGCAGGGGACCATATGGGTTGCCAGGAATCAAACCCAAGCTGGCCGCATACAACGCAAGCCCTGTTATCCGCTGTGCTACTGCTCTGGCCCAAATTTTTATTTTTATATCTCTCTTATGTATTGGATATAAATAAAAACAGTAAGGGAACAACAAAAAGTCAAAGTCATTAGGACTGGGAATTTGTCTTCAGAAATGAGCTGACACTGGGGCAGGGACAGGTGCTGGGAGGGAAGCAGGCCCCCTGGTCATGAGTGTAGGGCTGGAATGATGTACGTAAAGAAAAGTATTCTAAATCCCAATGCTTCAAGAAAAATGGTAAATAACAATAAAGCTAATTCGGCTGAAAAAGGGTAAAAATTCCATCCTGTCAAAAGCAGACACTACTAAGAACGACAAGCTGCAGAGATGCCTCTAGACCTCGCACCAGACTGTCTTATCAGGGCAACTCAGAGAAATGAGTTTGCCTCCCCACCCCAACAGAGCCCCAGCAGCCAGAACCCAACCGCCACCAAGCTCACATCCTCTCTTCACAGGCTCAGATGAGCCTCCCCGGGAGTGAATCTGCTGTATCATTCCTGGAGCGTGCAGTAGCAAGACCTGTCATACGCTACACCACTGATGTACCAAGAATAGCACACAACATTTGATGGAGTTTAAAGCAGAAGGCAACCAATCTCATGGGGAAAATATGCATATATTAGCACAGCATGTAAGGCGTTTGCCTTGCATGTGGCCCACCCGTGTTCAATTCCTCCGCCCCTCTCGGAGAGCCCGGCAAGCTACCGAGAATATCCTGCCCACACGGCAGAGCCTGGCAAGCTCCCCGTGGATATACTGCCTATCCCTTCATTTTATTTCTCTATGTACCACAGAATAGCGACATCATCCAGTATTTGTCCTTATCCCTCTGACTTATTTTGCTTAACATGACACCCTCCAGTTCATCCAAGTTTTAGCAAACTGCATGAAAACATCTTTTCTTGTGGCTAAATAGTATTTTACTGTGTGTGTGTGTGTGTGTGTGTGTGTGTGTGTGTAAAACTTACCTGGTAAAGTGGTCAGCATTGGGCCTTTAAGGAAATAAAGAAGTGATAAAAACCAAATCAGATAATGAGATGTGTGAAGTAATAACACTACTTGTTGGTCATTTGAGGGGAAACATAAAACTACTGTGGTGAATAGATAGTTGTTAAAAGAGCTTTAATTCACTTTATCTGTTTAATTAAAGCTCCAATAAAAACATCAGATCACAACCAAAATTTATAACAGTAATGGAACATTGGGGAAATGAGTTTGAGGTTTGAGAATGGAGGCACAGCAATGGGTCTATGCTTCCTAATAGCCACAAAACACTATTTTATAAATAAAATGTATTATATAATTCGGCACAATTAAGCTCCAAGGTGGAGAGATAATGCAGGGAATAAGGTGCTAGTTTTACCTGCCTCTGACCCCAATTCAGCAGTTTATATGGTTTCTTGAACCAAGGCCAGGAATGAACCCTCAGCACAGAACCTGCGCACCACCAATAGGGCCCAAAACACTCTCCACCCTGACCCACCCCTGCAAAAAATGTACATTCAGACTCGTGGCCTCAGTCTACTTCTCAAATTCTTAAAGTCACATGTGTAAAATATATAGACTATGAACACCATCACAGAAAATTCTATAGAATAGCACAGACGTAAACGATGTTTAGAAGTCCCCAGTATAGCAAAGATAAGAGTACAAAGAGCATACATACTTCGGGCTAGAATGATAATACAGCAGGCAGGGCATTTGCCTGGTACATGGCCACTCAGGTTTCTATTCCCGGTACCCGTTAGGATCCCCTGAGTATGCCAGGAGTGATCCCTGAGCACAAAGCCAGGAATAAGCCCTGAGAATTGCAGTGTGTGGCTCCGCCAGGAAAAGAGAACCTATATACAGCAAAGAATTCATCTATTCTGTCCTTTAGAAGACTTACTGAAAATTTTTCATCTAAGAGAGTTATGTTAGATTGGCAGAGTTCACAGGTTAAAACAAATTAGTCCTGCTCTTAAGGACTTCACAACAATAGAAAACAATAGCATATGAACAATTGATCATTCAATATTAACTGGGCACCAATCATCAGAAATGGTATGAAAGGTAGTTCTGATGGAACTCGGTGCTGTGAAAGAAAACAAAAAATAGTAACCAAAAACCAAAAAAAAAAAAACACTCTCTCCCCTCAAGGACTTAATACCGGAGTCTGTCTGTGTACTTCAAATTGAGATCCATGAGTTTGATACACATTTTTATTTCCATTTTGGATATTCATTAGAATGATATTTAAACACATAAATACTGAACCAGAGTGATAGTCCAGGGGCTAAGGCACTTGCCTTACATGCCGCCAACTCTAATTCTATCCTGACACTGCATGTAATATTCCAAGTGAGCCCAAAGTACAGAGCCAGGAGTACTGAGTACTGCTGGATGTGATTCCAGAGCACAGGTACTGTGGTCCAAATATTCCCCCATTTAAAATCAAATATAAATGTACTTGAATTCAGTTCTGAATAAGCATCTTAAAACTTAAATAATAGAAGGGGTTAGAGAGATATTACAACAGGTAAGGCACTTTGTCTTGCATGCAGCTGGACCAGCTTCTATCCCAAGCACCTTACATGGTCCCAAAACACCACCAGGAGTGATCTCTGATCACAGAGTCAAAAGAAAACCTGGAGCACTGCTGAGTGTGGCCCCAAAACAAAACAAAATAAAAATGACTCAATATTGTCAGTGAATTTTTATCCTTCTATTTTCCTTTTGGCAGTCACAATAATTGGTGTTCTCAATCAAGCAAGTACTAGGTGAGGGCCAAGTAACATAAGAGTTTACAGTTTGCGAAATAAAGTCTGATCTGAAATAAGGTGAGGATGAATTGAGTTGCAGAACACATGGTAGCACAGGCATCCAAAAGTACATGCATGATCGGGATTAAATCATCATTTGGAGTGTGAAGGTGATGCCGAATACTATCTATATAGTTTCTCTATACAATCTGTTCCCCATTCTAGCAATCTCTGAATATGGCTTACACATTTGATTTAAAAGTCAATAACTCTGCATTGCTCATCATGTCTTCTAGACAACAAAAATGTCATAAACTCTCAGATGATACCTTGTTAGACAAGACGTTTGAAAAGGATTTCCTGATAGAGTTATGGTAATATATTCAAGGTCAGCCAAGTGAAATCCCTATAGCATCACTCTGGTCAGCTTTTGCTTATTTGTTTGTTTGGGGGTGGGGTTGGGGCAGTCACACCCAGCAGTGTTCAGAGGCTACTCCTGGTTCTGTGTTCAAGGATTACTTCTAATGGTGCTCAGAAGACCATATTTCATGTTGGATATGGAACCAGGGTTCCAGTGCACTTTTTAAGAGGACGAGCTGCATTTATATTACTCTGAAACAAAGAGATAAAATAAGAAATTTAGTGAGACTACATCTTCATATTCTCTTTCCTCTTTTGATTTTTGAGTCACTCTTGGCTGTGCTCAGGGCTTACTCCTGGCTATACGCTCAGAAACCATTTCTGGCAGTACTTGGGGGATCATATGGGGTGCTGAGGATCAAACCTGTATCAGGTGTATGCAAGGCAAGCACCTATACCTGCTGTACTATCTCTCCCGCCTACATCTTTATATTCTTAAACAACATTAGCAGTGTAGTTTCAGCTACATAGCATTATTATTTTCAATATAATTATTAAATTGTTCAATTAATTACTGTATCATTAAATCAACATAATTCATACAACTTGTTCCTTTTAATTTAATCAGTTCTCTGCTCACATTTAATATCTGCTCATTGATTTGGGTTGTACAATTTGTGAAACCTACAGGTAAAACTACTCTATTTTACTTGTGTTCATCATACATAACATACATAACAAAACTAATTTAGGTTCTAACTGTGTAGAACAGTAGACTTCTCTGAGATCAAACTGTTCTTCCTGTGGCACTTTGTTCAAAGATGGTTTTCATTCAGTGGCAGACACTTCGCTTCCCCTCCTTTCCTTCAAGGTATAAGAGAGACTGTGGTTCTCTAGTGGGCCACAGAGAAACTGCAGACACCACAAAATGCACATGTAAATCAGCTAACCTACCCAATATACTGCTGCACTTCAAAGGCACAAAACATTTGAGACAATAGAACAGAAAGGATTTACTCATAAAGTAACCTGTTTTTATTTTCTTAGTCAACCAATACGAAAATTTATGAGAATCACTGGAGGAATTCAGAAAATAAAGAGGCCATACCTAAATCAGAGGAAGCGTTACAAAAGAGTTGTGCCAAGAGAGGAACACATACCACAACGGAGTTAAGACAGAGAGAAGGCCGCTTCCTTGAGAGCATCCCCTCCAAATAAAATAGCAGAGTCATGAACATCTGATTGTGACTAAGTACAGTCACTGAGAGTTCTGGAGGTTGTTGATTCAGATAATGTACTAAGAATGCTAGCTCGAAATAAACCTGTGCTATTTAGCACTCTTTCCATTACACACACAGCAGAAACTAAAAACACTGGAAGACTCTTATTGTTTGTTCCCTAACTTTTAACCCCCTTCCCCTGACTGGCACTCACACAAGCATATATATATAAAGCATCATGACTTTTCGTAGTGTGCTGTTTTATTTTCTCATCTGGTTGATCCCATTAGCGATGATTTAAGCCAATGTTTCTGAATTGAGAGTTACTTGGGCCCCCGAGGACCTATCGGATAAATTTCAAGAGGACCATGGGTAAAAATCTCATAAATTGGGGGCCACAGCAAGTGATGGTGTAGCCAACCAGTACGACTGAGAGATCACTGTCACTGTCACTGTCCTCCTGTTGTTCATCTATTTGCTCAAGCAGGCCCAGTAACATCTCCATTGTGACCATTGTTACTGTGTTTGGCATATCGAATCCGTCACGGGTAGCTTGCCAGGCTTTGCCGAGCAGGCGAGATACTCTCAGTAGCTTGCCGGGCTCTTTGAGAGAGGCAGAGGAATCAAACTCGGGACTCGGGTCAGCCATGTTGGCCGCTTGCAAGGCAAATGCCCTACCCATTGTGCTATTGCTCCAGCCCAACTGAGAGATCACCAGAAGGAAATAAGGCCTGGATAAAAACACTCAGTTGTATAAAATGTAGGTAAACACTGATGTAAGCCACTTGCTAACTCTATGTTTAGGTTTAAATTTTTTTTTTATTTTCTGTTTGGGTTCACGAATGGGAGTGTTCGGGGTTTATTACTGTTTCTGCACTAGGGGTCACTCCTGGTGGTACTCAGAGGACGATATGTGGCACCAGGGATTAAACCCAGGTTGGTCATGTGCAAGGCAACTACACTGTCTGTTGTACTATTGCTCCAGTCCTGGTGCTTAAATCTGTACAAGGCATGGATTTAAAACATAAAGGTAATAAACATAGATTAGGTTCACACTATAAGGTTCACACTGGTAACATGCTAAGGAGTCTGGACGTTTAGAATCAAACTTGACCTGAGCTAAGTTAGAAAATAAAAAAAAAAGTGTATGAAAAAATATAAGCCTATTTCAAAACTTCCTGAGCCTACAGCTTGCTCAGAATGAGGTGACTGTAGCTGACCCAAACTGGGCTGAGAGAGCTCACAACTCCCCTCTCTGAGAACAGTCCTACAACGAAAGGAAAGATGCCTGAGCACAGATGAGGCCATTCCAAAGTCTCTCTAGCCACAGGTGAGTGGCCTGATGTAACACAGTCCAATCAGAAGCCTGCTTCAGGGTATTTAATTTTAAATGTTTCAATTTGGACTCAGATACCCAGGGAAATCTTTAAGTATTCCTTCTACCATGCTGGGACATTGGGTACAACTCATAAAATGAGCAGAATACAGATGAGTCCCACACTGAGCTTGTATTTTACAGTAGAGCAGCCAGGGGATCTGGGTCAATGACTCTGATCAATGGAACTATATCTACTTTAAAGAAGAGATTTAAGTACATAAAACAGAAGGGAAAAAAAAGTAGAATGTCTATGAATAGAATTCAGAGAACCACAGAGTAGAAAGGGGGCTGAGTAATAGAAGAACAAAGGAGGAATATCTCAATAGACTTTTCAAGTAGATCAAAACAGTGGCATCTGCTAAAAAGGCTACAGAAAGAACCCTGTGGTCAAAGAGGCAATGAGAATTCATAATCTTCCCTGATTGTGTTTAATAGTAGAAATCTACATATAGGATAAAAAGGGGAGACAAAGCTTTTTTTGTTTCGCCAAAATGTTAAGTAGAAATAAAAATACACAGCCTCCACTTCTGATTCTTACTTCTTAGATGGAAAAGAGAACTAGCTGTACTTCCTGCCGGGAAAATAAAAGGCAGGATACAGCACATGCTTGCGCTCCTCTCTTTAACCCTCGTCTTCCAGTACCCACTTCTCTCAAGATAAAGGAAGGGACCCAAGAGCAGTGGCAGGGCTGACATTCACTTCAGTGAGAAATACAAGCTAACCGCCCCCCACCCCTACCCCCAAGCTCCACTTACTGTGTGTATAAGAAGTGGACTGCAAGCTTTTGAAATCAACTCTAGATTCAAATCCAGGTACCACCCCAGCTGAATGACCCTTAGCAAGATGCTTAACCTTTCAAAGTCCTCATTCACTGGAGGGAAAAAGAAGTGGAACCAGGGAAATTGGAACTTGATCAGACCAGTGATGAGATATAAATTATATCAAATCATTCCTGAAAATTACTTGAAGCTCAGACTGTGCTTAATAGACACCACAGCCAAAAAGCTGCAGAGCTAGGTGAGTCTGCCACTCTACCATGGTTTCCAGCTCTGTTCCCTCCTGAAAATTAACGAGGAGGCACAGGGCAAGTCACCAAATCACCATACTGGTTTCCTGTCATGACTGGTGGCACCCATCCCTTAAATATACTTAACATGTGGAAGATATTAGGGTCTAATTAAATCAATCTTGAGACTAACATATGTGTTAGTGATTCATCTGTTTAAAATCTTCTACCCCTTTCTTTCCATCATCATTTCTAAATGGGGCCTCAGTACCACCATTCTTCTAAATCCTAAAAGATTTTTCTTTCTAAAGAGATGAATGACTCTCATTACTCTCCAATTCAGTCCCATCTCCAGATGGTCATCATGCCTTTTCTGGTCAAAAGCTTAAGCATTTCATCAAGCAACCATTTGCTCACATTTCTTCTCCTTTCCACTGGACACTTGTCATTTTTATGGCCATAAACAAATAAACCTTATTATTATATATAATAATCTCTCTTTTTAAAAAAAATTTTAATGAATCACCATGAGATACAGTTACAGACTTAGAAATTTTCGTGCTTATGTTTCAGTCATACAATGAGCGAGTACCCATCCCTCCACCAGTGCCCATTCTCCACCACCAATGTTCCCAGTATCCCTCCCACTCCTCACCCTATGCCCACCCCCCACCCCCACCTCTATGGCAGGCACATTCCCTTT
>JAOXYA010000009.1:2502417-2514364 GCA_028565675.1 Sorex palustris | reverse complement strand
GTGAGACTTCAACACTCAACTAAGATATTAGGGCAATTTTCAAAGTCCTCACAGTTTTCCAGACTGTTATACTCTAAAAATTAGATTCAAACTTTTATGTTGGTTACGTCTGCATATAGAGCTAATGCTTATGTGATTCTAATGAGAATCTGAGGGGAAGGATCTGTAAGAGACACAGCCATACATGCACAACGGGGGAGAGCCATCTGGCTCCTTGGTCTTGACTCAATTCTTAATAGTCTATTATCACCCATGTTGAGTCATGGAATTCAAATTGTCAGAACAGAGTTGGTGAGAGTAGCTATCAAACATTCATGCTAAAGCAAACATTTCACACTGGGCAAAAAAATAATTTTTCTCGGAAGGGATTATACCCAGTAAGTAGTGCTTGGGGGCACAGTGCTTAGAGGCCATTCCCAGAGGTTGCTCTGGGCCATGCGATGCCAGGGCTTGAACCTAAGGCTGGCGCCTGCATGCACAGCATGGGTTCCAATCTTCTGAGTCATCTCCTGGGCCCCAGATTAAAATTTTCTTACATTAGTGCTATCATTTAAGAGGTTTTCCAAATTTGGGGAAAAGGAACCAGTTTTAATTACTTTTGTTTTGTGGCACACCTCGAAATGCTCAGGAGTTACTCCTGGTCCTGTGCTCAGGGATTATTCCTGGTGGTGCTCAAAGGACCATATGGGATTCTGGAGATCAAACTCAAGTGGGCTGCATGCAAGGCAAATGCCCTTCCTGCTGGACTATCTCTCTAGCTCCCTAATTAATTTTTATCTATAAATCAAGGTGTAGACTGAACTTTTCTAATAATTAGGCAAAGTAGAAATTCCTATAGACTTATTAACTTAAGAAACTTAAGTATCCTGACTCAAATTATGTATTCCAAAATATCTGAAGACTGAACTATGTGATCCAAATGTCAATATTCACTCCACAGATATTCAACACTTAAGAAAAGGATAATTGCAAAGGTTGGAATAAAGTTATATTTAGAGCACCAATGGTTGATTTGGTTAATTTCAAAGATTAATTTCAGAGCATCAAACAATACTCATGGCTTATCGATAATTATACCCAAAGTCTTCTTGCAACCCTTGGTATATGCTTTGCATTTGTTAGAAAAACAGACTTGTATTTAACAAACAGAACTGTATACTCAATTTATTCCTAGACTCAGGCTCCTGATTCTGCTGTTGTTCCTGAATCTATCTCTAATCAATTCAACTGCCAAAGTATGCTAAATAATCATATTTTGGAAACTTAAAATCACATTATAGACTATTTTGTAGAGAACTTTCCCAAAGCTTTCCATCTTACTCAGGAGGAAGAATGGTGATGTTAGATGGTATGAGCACTGCTGAGCTCTTTCCTATAAACATTATCTGTTTTTTGAATTATAAGGTCTCCCTCCTGCTGAAAACTGAACCCCCTCTCTTTAGCCATTTTGATTTAATTTCCTTTTTTGCAGCACTTTCCCATTTTTAATACTACATCTTTGAACTGTTTAGTTTATTGTTTGCTTTCCTGCAATAGAATGTGGACTCCATAAAAATAAAGAAGTGTGCGCTGGATTCCTTCCAATATTCCCAAGTCTAGAAGTTTCTGGCCACTGTCTTCATCACTGTTCCCCTTTTGAGTGATTGGAGAAATGATGTTTTCTCTTCTGTATGTTGCTATATTATTTTTCCTTTGTTCTGTATTATTAAGAGGAGTGGGTAAAATACCTAAATTCTGATAGTAGGCTACTTTTTCCCTAAAATGTACTAGTGTAGTCACTGAGGCTGTAGGTGGCAATGGAACCAACATTCCTGTTGTGACCATGAAATTTACCCTCTAGCTCCTTATCTTTTTGTTGAGTTGGAAATTTCTAGCAGGTACAACACTAGAGCACCGATTTGCCCTGTTCTTAGGCTGCTTACTGCATCTCTGGTAGAAGCTGCCACTTAAGTGTCTCATAGCCAAAGTGTAAGGAGACACAGAAATCTAGGAACACCTCACTATGTTTTCAAAAAGGAAGTAAACATTTTGGAGTTCATGCCCAACTTAATCAGACTAATCAATGGCTGAATAAGCAGCAATACTCCTACATTAAAATAAAAAAAAGTAAAATTAAAAAAAATTATGAGGGGCTGGAGCTGTAGTATAGTGGGTAGGGCATTTGCTTTGCACGTGGCCAACCCAGGTTCAATTCCCAGCATCCCAATATGGTCCCTGAGCATCTCTAGGAGTAATTCCTGAGTACAGAGTCAGGAATAACCTCTGTGCATCACTGGGTGTGACCCGAAAAGCCCCCCCCCCCCAAAAATTTTTTTTTCTTTTCTGAGATCTCATTGTGTTAGTCAAATTCTCCCCTTCACACTTTTTTTCTGTTACAGGAGTAGTAAGAGGAGCCGATTTTTGTGGCTGACTGTGAGTGGACTGAAATTTCTCTCCCCACTGTTATGTTTCTCAGTGACTTCATTTGGCCAATGAAACTTGAGTTTTTTTGTTTTTTGGGTTTTTTTTTTCTTTTTGGAGTTCACACCCGGCAGTGTACAGTGGTTATTCCTGGCTCTGCTTTCAGGAATTACTCCTGGCAGTGCTCAGGGGACCATATGGGATGCTGGGATTTGAACCGAGGTCGGCTGCGTGCCGGGCAAATGCCCAACATGCTGTGCTATCACTCCAGCTCCTAAATGTGAGTTTTTAATGCATGAGATGGATTCATCATTATCATTCTCCTATGTTCCATGTGACCAGATGGAAGGCAATTCTCTCAGCCTGACTGACCCGGGTCCCAGAACAAAAAGACATGTTGATTTCAGGAGGACTTTGGCAAGATATAGCTAATCCACAGACTCAGAGTCAAGAAAAACATTCCCTTGTGAACTTCCGTCCTCCTTAGCAAACTATTCATTATGATTTTTTTCTTCTTTACACAGGAATCTACCCTGCATTCATGAAAAAACAGATTCTTTGAGGGCAAGGAAACTTGCCAGCCTTTTCTCTGCTGGAACTTTGAGGTCCTCACCCAGCACAGAGTAGACATTGTAAATATATGTTGAACAAAAGTTATTGTCAGTGTCAGAAATGGAGTAGCATCTATAGATTTCTTATTTTCCATCATTAAAATCTACAATCCTTGCTCCATAGCTGGAAGCCTGCCTCATGAGCAAAGGGGAAAAGGCAGCTGGAATAGAGAACGGATCACTAAGAAAAAGATGGCTGGAGGAATCGGTCAGAAAAAGAGACGTGTGCAGAAAGTAGATAAAGGACCAAACATGATAACCTCTCAGGGTCTGTACTGCAAACCATAATGCCCAAAAGTAGAGAGAGATTATGGGAAATCATATCTGCCATGGAGGCAAAGGGAGGGTGGGAAAGGGGGGTTACTCCGGGGATATTGTTGGCGGGGAATGTGCACTGGTGGAGGGATAGATGTTTGAACATTGTGTGACTGTAACCCAAACATGAAAGCTTATAACTATCTCACGGTGATTCAATAAAATTAATAAAAAAAACTACAATCTTTAGATCTTCCTCATACATCTCAATAAAATATTGTTCTTACAGAGCGCTATTTAAAGACTTCTACAGAAAAGTGATTTGAAAGCTCAGGTACTAGAATTAAAAATTATTTTCAGGTTTTCTGGAGGAAGAGAATCCGTCTAGAATGATCCCATATACCAACAAGCTTGTACACAGAGCACACTGGAAGAGAAAAGCAGGTAAGGGTCAGATTTTTTTCACTTGCGGGAAATCCTTTTATGCTGCACAGCTGCCTGCCTTTCGCATAGAAAAACTGGAGGGAGCAGATGAGCCTTTCAAAGACAAATTGTTTTTCTTTGAAAAAATTTGATTGGAGAAATAAAAATATAATCAGTAATCATGATAATTAGGAGCTTCAGATGTGCTAATATATTTGCTTTCTTAAACTGCTGCTGAGATTAACACAACGTTGATACTAAAATTCCTTTGAAACCAGTGCAGCCCAGTTTCTACCTAAGACATCTCAAATGTCTAATAAGATGTGACTGAAGGGCCTTTATTTTACTCAACTTTAATACCATGACAACAAACTTCAAGTACAAAAGTGGCTATATTCCCTATCATTCAAATTTGATCATTTCATTAATTTCAGTAACAGATGAAAGTGGAACTAATTTCTATCTACAGTCATTCAAAAATAAATGATGGAACCATGCTGCAATTCAACACAGATCCAGGTATTTTTTTTTTTTACTTTATTTTATTTTTTGCTTTTTGGGTCACACCCAGAGATGTTCAGAGGTTACTCCTGCTCTGCACTCAGGAATTACTCCTGGAATGCTAGGGGGACCATATGGGATGCTGGGAATAGAACCCAGTTCAGCCGCATGCAAGGCAAACGCCCTATCCGTTGTGCTATGGCTCCAGTCCCATGTCCAAGTATTTTAACTGTTGTATTGCATTGTAGGAATTGCTGACATTAATCCAAAGATAGAGTTTTTTCGTTGCTAGAAAAATAGCTCGTTTATAGAGAAGTCCAGTAAAGAGAAGTATAAGAAAGAGAATCAATAAGTATGGAACAATTAGAAAAGGTAGCCCCCTCAATCTGTTTGAAAAATTCTATTCAACATACTTTACTAACCAATCCCCCAAACCTGGTGAACCACCTAGCTTTTAACAAAGCTAGGGGTGCACACTGGATATACATTAATTGAACGTGAAGAGAAGGTGAGAGACCTAGATAAATCTCAGGGTAACAGGATTGGGCAGAATTGTTTAGGAGGTGGTACACAAGTTTCCTCCCTTTACTTTTCCTCCTTTGACTATGTAAGAGCAATATTACGTTGTGATTTATACGGAGGGTATAAGGAAGACAACCAAAATGAGACAAATTGTAATCTCTTTTAGAGCAATAATGTCTATGACTGTAATGGTAATAAGGCCCTTCAAAAATATCAACACAAGGGGCCTAGTGATAGTACCATGGGTAGAACATTTGCCTTGCATGTGGTCCCAGCCTGGATTAGAATTCCAGCATCCCACATGGTCACCTGACCATTGCCAGGAGTGATTCTTGATGCAGAGTTGGGAGTAATGCCTGAACATTGCCAGGTGTGGTCCAAACCCTCCTCTCTACCTCCTGCCCCCAGCCCAAATAGTCAACATATAGGGTTGAGTAACAGTACGGTGCCTAAGTCCCAAGAAGGGGTTTGACCCATGGCACTACATGACCTCCCAAGCACTGACAGGTGAGTCCATGGAAGTCCTTGCCCAGAGTTGGGGTGGCCCTGGTGGTCTCCAGCACCACATCCTCAGTTTGAGCACTGGCCCATTAGCCTGGTTGACTGAATATCACCAAGAGTAGTTCCTGGGTCCCCAGAACATTGGTCAGGAGTGCGGTGGGGGGAGTGAAAACAAAATCAACATGAAATCCGGATTTATACAAAGTCCTCTCTACTGAATATATTTTCTGATGATGACTAGCAACCCCCAGTTCTTGTTTAGAGAGTACTTACCAGCAGTCTCTTGTCAAGGTTGGCTTTTCTCAAAGAAGAGGTAACCGAGTTGGCATCTTTTTCTGCCATCCATGCTTTAAAAAGCTTGACAGCAAATGAGGCTGCAATGCCTGTATTAAAAGAAAGTTTTATTCTTTTCATAGGCAAAACCATTTGCAAGGATGCACAAAGTAATATTTCCTATTAAGTTTTTTGAATGAATAAATAATGATTTGGAAGAAAAGAAAAACGGCTACCTCTCTTAATACACTTCTATCCTTTTTATTATTAAAAAGAGGGCATTTCATGAGAAAGTAATTTTTCCAAACTTAAGACATTCTAATTCCAACCTGATATAACTGTAATAGTACTTAATTTTACCACAGTCAAAAACAGTACTTTCTAGTGTTTTTCTACTTCACCCTGAGGTTCACCAATAATTCATACTTAGAACAGTGATCCAAAGGTATTACAAATACTTCATAGACGTAAAATGAAATGTTAACCAAATTGTTACCAAATAATGCCAGTCAAGACTATTAATGACAAATATAAAATTATAGCTGAACATTCATCATTTACAATTTTAATTCTTGTTAAAAGTATTTTAAAGTACACATGAGCTCGGCTAAAAAAATTATAATTGCTATTTCAAGTTGAACTCTTTTCTGGATATTTTAAAGACATCATGAAAATAGCTTTTTTAATTGGGAAACCACTCAATTCTCTATCCACATCTACATTAGGATTACTTTCCAAATATAAACAGAAAATTAACAGATAGCTCTTCTGTGAACACTTCAAAATTTCTAAATTAACATTATTTTTAAATAATAGTTGAGGTAGAACTGAAATATTTAACTGACTTTTCTAAATTGAAAGCTTCACTGTAGTTGATGGTATGAATAGCCTCTTTCATTTTCTTCCCCTAAGAAATTTTCTATTTTGTGAAGGCCAGAAGATTTGTATTCAGTATAACTCTGGTATCATCTGGCTGTGCTCAGGGGACCATATGGGGTGGTGGGAATTGAACCTAGGTTGCCTGTGTGCAAGACAGGTGCCCTACCCACTTTACTACTTACTGCTCTGGCCCCTCAATTTATCATCTAGATACTAATTCTGCATGATTATCTTCATTTGAAATAAGAGAGAAAAGGGAAGACACCCGTCTTGCACATAGCTGACCAGGTTTAATCCTTAGCACCCCATATACTTCCCTGAACATTGCCAGAAGCACCTCCAGGAGTGGCCCCAAACCCAAAACAACAAAAAGAAAAATCAGAAGAATCAAGTGAAAAAAAAATTAAGGCTATGACTGTAAGATGGTTTATAACCTGGAGAATTTTGCTATCAACTTCCTTAACAGAGGGTTTAAATACTGATGAGTTCATAAACTCAATATAATATCCACATAAACTGATATGATTAAATAAAAATAAAAGTAGAGGTTAGCATAATAATTTTTTTTTTCCTTTTGGTTTTTGGACCACACCTGGCAGTGCTCAAGTCTTCCTCCTGGTTTTTCACTCAGGGATCACTATTCCTGAAGGTTCTCAAGGGACCACATGCAGTGCCAGGGATGGAACCCATGTTAGTTGTGTACAAGGCAAGTGTCCTACGCACTGTCCTATATCTCTGCTATACCCATTAATTTATTTTCCTGAAGAGAGGGGTGGAAAACCCTTCTTTGGGTTAGACTATAACTTCAATATTATCATTATCCTCCTTTGAGCGACTACATTTGTTTTATTCTATACACCAACTAAGTATATGCATGCCTATCAACCTCTCATATGCCAAGATTCTTGATGTAGTCATCTGGACTTCTAAAACTGATATAATGAATATCTTTTTAAAAAAATGTGACTAAAAATCAACATGTAAACACAAGAACTTGACAGATTTTGAATAGCCCAAAGCTGGGAAAACTAAGGGGAAAAAAAGAGTTTTGGGATACTTTGAAATGAGACATTTTGATTGTTACATTCAATGAAGACAGTCCTATGGACTGACGCTTTCTATATGAGGGCAGAAAGGTTAAATGTCTCAAAAAGCACCCCATTCCTACAAAAGGAAGCACTGTCTCACCAAATCTATAAGGAGAAACTAGTAAGTTGAGCAGAAATGGCTTCAACCAGGTTAATCTCAGGACATTTGACCCAGGAAAAGAGTCTTACATCAAACATAATGAACATATAACTTTTTTTCTCTCTCCAGGTAGGCATACATTTTTCTTTGAACTTTCTGCAATAAACCTGCCTACTGTTTGAAGACACAGGCATTCTTTCAGTAGGAGGATGGGTGGGCAGCAGAGGGACTGAAATTTTCTAACTATCTGAGGATTTGCTTTTATTTTCCACTGTGACTGGGAAGAAAGTGCTCAAGTCATTACCTTCCTTGACTAAGCTGTCGGTGAAGAGACTGGTGAGGATGGTGGCAGGAAGATTGCCATTGCCCAGCAGGATGCCCGATAGCATTGCCAACTTTGTCTGTTCAGTTTCAGAAAAGGCTTTAAGGAAGAGGAGAAGCTGTGGGTCAAACAAAAGAAACCATGTGTAGAAAGCAAAGGACTAACGAGGAAAACAAACAATAATGCAAACCCATTGTTAGTAAGACACAGGCAAATCACTGATATTTTCCACTGGAAACACATGAGTAGAAACAACTATAAATTGGATGGTATAACTTGATCAGGCATAGCATATCTTCCAGACTTATACACAGCTATAGAAAGTACTCTAGAAGAGGAAGAGATATACAGTGAACCGGGTGAATAGTTAACAAAAATGACTTGCATTTGCCTTTGTATATGACAAAGGATTAAATATTACATAATGAACATTTTTTTTAAACAAATTATTATCTTTTTTGTTTTTTTGCTTTTTGGGTCACACCTGGTGATGCTTAGAGGTCTATTCCTTGCTCTGACTCAGGCAATTACTCCTGGTGGTGCTCAGGTGACCATATGGGGTGCTGGAAATTGAACCCGGGTCGGCTGCATGCAACTCAAACACTCTGCCCACTAAAATATCACTCCCGTGCCTTATCTTTCTCTTTGGGTGCTCTCCTTGCCCATACTCATTTTCTCTAGGCTTATTAGAGTTTAACAAACTGACCAATATGGGAAAAATCTGTTCTTACAGACTGTTCTACTGTGTACGTAGAAAAGAATATCATTGATGTTTAAGTTTACTATTTGTATTCCCTGTATATAATACTTTTTAAGACAAAGGCTGTAAAAAAGGGGTTTTCTAAATTCTTGTTGCTCTTTTTATTTTTCTGTCTATATGATCTCCTTCCCTTCTCTGTTGCAATGTCCAGGGGTGTGGACACATCTGGTAGTGGTATCTGCACATTCTCTGTTGCACTTGGTAAGAGTTCCAAGGCAGCTCCACTTGTATGCCTGGTCACAGACCTCACTGAGATTCGCACGGCTTTGATTGCAGTGCTCACGCACATTCTCCCCCAATCACACTATTAGTTGAGGTACAAGCAATGGTTGTAGAGCCCATCAAGGTCATTGTGGTGCTCAGGCAAATGTTTGTGGCCATGTCACTTGGAAATCATTTTAATTGTGCAGTTCACTGTAGGTATCACCCTTTTTTTTGTGGTGCTGCACACCAGGCTGTGTGTTTGCAAAAGGTGCTTTAAGCCACTTAATTTTTTCCCTCCACTTTCTTGGTGTACTTTATTAAATAATGTGACTCAAATTTGGCATTTCTTTCTTTTGGGGAAAGAGGACTCCTGAGCAATGCTTAGGGGGCCTCGGGGTTACACACAGTGATGCTTTGGGGCGTTCAGAGCCACACAGTGATGTTCAGAAGACCAAGTGGTGCTGAAGATGAAACCTGAGTCAGGCACCTGCAAGGCATGCACCCAATCTCCTATAACTCTATCTCTCTAGCCCCCATATTTGGAATTTTTTTTATGATCACATAGGTTAATTACCAGCCCTGCTGGATAGAGTATGAGATAAAGGAGAGTGCCTAACAAAGAAAGTCTCGAGAGCTGGAGTGGCAGAGTGTTTGCCTTGCATACACTTGGCCAGGGTTCCATTCCTGGAACCACATGTAACCCCGCCAGGAGTGATTCCTGAGCACAGAACCAGGAGTAAGCCCTGAGCAATGCTGGCTCTGGTCCCAAAACAGAACGAACAAAAAAAGGGGGAAAAATCTCTGAGCAATTTTGGAGGGATAATGAATGAGTGGATAAAGATGTTACCTGGGCATATCTGGGTCTTGGTGCTCCTCCCTTTTACCTTAAGAGTAATGGAACTGCAAGGAGCAATTCCAAAGTGGTAGAAAGGAAAAGAATTTGGGGTGAAATACACCAACTTCCTTTTTTGAATGGAGTCTTCTGGAATGTTCTATTCTTTTCCAATCTTCCCCCCACCTGGAGCTGTGACCGTATTCCATGATTATTTTCCATTTCATCAGTCATCAGGCATGTTACTGAGATCCTGCATGATCTAACATCAAAGGCATGGCTGACTTTTTCATTACTAATAAAAAGTCACTGGCATCAATATAGGCTTATGTATTTTAGTGCCAACAAAATTCCAGTAATCCTGCATAGTAGTGAGTAGTGTAGTATTAATTTACAATTCCCAACAGTTAAAAGAAACTACATATCACTCATGTGTCTCTCCAAGCATATAAAGGTTAAGCAGCAGCAATTCAATCAAACCAGTCCAGTTTTCTTCCAATGTATGGCTAACACAGCCTCAATGAATTAAAAATTCACTTAAAAAATGAGAATGAGGCATCAGTGACTCTAGGGAGCACCAGAATGGGGAAAAGCAAAACACAAAAATCTACAAACTTTAAAAACTATGAACTTTCTATAATAATAAAACTATAGACAATCTGGCCGTTTTCTGTTATAAAAATGATCAAGAGTCAGTTGAATGATTAACATGTAAGTAAATGATAAGAAATAGCTCAAATTAACTGAGCAAATTAACTCACTGTAGCACTGTCCTCCCATTGTTCACCAATTTGCTCGAGTGGGCCCAGTAACATCTCCATTGTGAGACTTGTTGTTACTGTGTTTGGCATATTGAATACGTCAAGGGTAGTTTGCCAGGCTTTGCCATGTGGTTGAGATACTCTTAGTAGTTAGCTGGGCTCTCTGAGAGGGGCGGCAGAATTGAATCTGGCTCAGACAGGCGGGCTGGCGCCCTACTGCTGTGCTATTGCTCCAGCCCAATTTGAATTATAATTTACTTTTAAAAACATCCTTCTTTGTAACAAAGCAGACCCTTCTGTAGATCAGACCAACTCCTAAAGTTGCGCTCAGACGCTGTAGATGTATATCCAGAGAGGTGGGGTGGGGAAGGAGAGGAAAAGGTTAGCATGCTGAAGCATCCCCAACAATGCCTGGCCATTGGCCTATTGCTTCCTTGGACCATACTGCATGCTCCACCTTAAAGACATAGTAGCCTGGATGCCCCTCTCGACTTAACTTTATCGACCATTGCATATCCCAAGAGAAACCCCTGTACCTTGGCTACAGGAAGCTTCAAAAGGAGACCTTAGCTTGGTAGGGTGTGGCTCTCTGCCACAAACAGGGAAGGGTCAGGGGCACGTTAGGGCAGGGATGGACAGGAAGCTTGGCTCAGCTGCCCTCTGGGACTCTGCCCTCCCTACAGGTGAGAGACAGTTTTTTCGCAGGTATCCCAGGAAGTCAGGCCCCTGTGCCTAGGTACTAATGGATGTCAGGGCTCAGCAATCACATAGTCCAGTCTGGTTTCTACTGTTGCCTTCTTATTCTCAGATGGCAGCACAGGGAAAGGAAATGGAGTTTAGCATGCAAGCCTTCTGCCCATTATCCAACCTCCTAGTCAGAAAGCCCAAAGATGCGTGATGAGAGTCCAAAGTGCAGAACAGATGCCAGTAGTTGGTTCAACCTGACCCAAGGTGACCGCTGGCCTTGAGAGCCTTGGCCCAGACCTTTTGGGAGTATGTCCGTGATCCTGGTGAATAGCTTTGTTTATTAAGACTGATTTGCTCTCTTCTGGCACCCTGGTCTCTGGGTCTATGCCTACACTGCCAGCAAATTAGATTCCTAGAGAGGAGATTGCTGGGGTTGTGGCTGGTCATCCCCTATTCTGGACTTGATTCCCACAGGGTCACAGTGAGTTCTTTCTAGCTGACCAAAGGGGACAGCTCCTAAAGCAAATGGAGAGGGAGGCAAAGAATCCAGTGTCACCTCTGGACAGGACTCCCAAGGTCTCAACTACACAAACCAGAATGAGCTGCTCTTTACTCTTATATGTAGAGCCAGGCCTCAACTATATCTGAACTTTGCTTACTCTTGAAATAAATTTAAGGTTTGAAATGAGGGGTAGGGCATACTAGGATGGAAACAACCTGATGAAACTCCCCAGACCCTCACTGGCACTGGCACTGTCCTCCCGTTGTTCATCGATTTGCTCGAGCGGGCCCAGTAACATCTCCATTGGAGACTTTGTTGTTACTGTG
>JAOXYA010000009.1:2381557-2393523 GCA_028565675.1 Sorex palustris | reverse complement strand
AAAATCCATTATTTTTATTAGTTTTATAAAGTGAGATTTTTCTTTATCATTGTTGTCTTAAATGTGAGCCAAAATAATTTTTATCTAAAAATGATAATAATACTCATCAAAATTCCATTTAAACTCAAACAAAAATTTTAGTATCAAATAATGTATAAATATATATATACATATATATACATATTAACATTACTTTATACATGATGGCTCTTTATACCTAATTCATTCCCTGAAGAACTGAACCATGAAAACTGAAACAGCAGCATAGTTTCAGGTTAACAAACTTAAGAGCTAAGAAACAGAATGTGAGCAATAAATTTTTTCTCAGTGGTACAATTTCATCTTTTTGAAAAGCAGAGTAGTATTTTATTAAGAATATATAATATTACTTCTTTATTCACCATTTGTCTACAGGAATAGACATCAATTCCTTATTGTGAGTACTGTGGATAATACTTCTATGAATATAGGTATTCAAATATACTCTTGAATTGGTGTTATCATATACTTTGGATAAATAATTATATTCCTGGATCATATGGAGTTTCCATTTTGAAATTTTTTAAATACTTTCCTTGTGATTTTCCTAGAAGTTGCACCCATGTACTTTCCCATCCATAGTACATGAAGCTTCCTTTGCTCTGTATTTCATCAATGTTAATTGCTTCCAATCTTTATATGTCACTTTAATTAGTATGGAGTAATATCTTATCATTGCTTTATTTGTATTTGATATTTAGTGTTTATCTTAATGTGGCATTATTTTCATTTTTGTTGTTGAGTTATATGTTATTTTTTATTTAAGATATAAATTCTTTTCAGATATATAAGGTGTAAAAATCTTCTCCCAATTGCTAGATTGCTTTTGTTTTTGTACAAGTTTCTTCCTTCATGTTCAAGCTTTTTAATTTGATAATTTTTTACTTTCCTTATCAATAGAATTATATCTGCCCAACTATATCTCTGATGTTAATGGAATATGTAATTTATGTATTTTATGATTTTGTGTAATATCTAAGTTAATCCATTTGAGTAATATTATTTGTGTAATATTATTGTTAATCCATTTTGAGTTAATTAGTATTTATGGTTCTAAATAATGATCTTGTTTCACTCTTGTATGTGGCTCTTCAACAGGTGGCTGGAGAGATAGTAGAGCATTTGCCTTCCAGAAGGTCAACCTGATCTTAATCCTTGGTATCCCATATGGTTCCCCAAACACTTCCAAGAGTAATTCCTGAGTTCAGACCCAGGAGTAATTCCTGATTATTACTAGTAATAGCACAAAACAAAAAAAGAAAGAGAGAAAGAGAGAGAGAGAAAGAGAGAAAAAGAGAAAGAAAGAAAGAAAGAAAGAAAGAAAGAAAGAGAAATTTCATCTTAATTTTACAACTGTTGCCCAAGAAATTTTTCTGTTTATGCATCCTTCTTTCAGTATCTTTTGTTTTCCTGCAAGTGGTATAATGGCATTAGTTTTACTGCCCCCAAATGAGGCTTTCCCTATTTCCTGGACTTGATTCTTTCTAAATTGTCCTAAAATTCCTTTGTCTAAATTTGGTAGATTAGGTCAGAATTTTACTATGCTTCCATGTAGATAGTAGGGAGGGAAAAGGAATGAAGATACCAAATATGCCAATTAATCATAGGACTTCGAGATTTCAGATGGGTATGAAATACTCAGAGACAGAGTTCTACACTGTCCCTCCACTTCCACCTCCAATCCCAATCTTCATAAAAACTTTATTACACTACTCTAAACTTCTGGCTCACATCCACCTCTCTGACATATTAAATTCTCTGGAGGTGGGATGGGATTCTTTGAATCCAACACCTACCAGACTGTAACACCAGTACTGGACCCTAGAGTTATTTCTGTCAGCCACTCTGTCATTTACCACATATGAAAGTACATCTATGTTAGGAATTTAATGTCCACATGTCTTTGCTTTCTTGGGAATGCAAATATTACCAAAAGAAATGGAGTGGCCACTGATGCCAAATACCATAATGTAAATTACTGTTTAATTACCACTCATCTAATTCTATGTGCCAACTCAACTACATTCACTGGGCAATTCTCAGAAAAAAATTTGACTGTGAGCTCATGAGGCTTTTCTGTGATTTTTAGTTGATTTCTGGTTGCAACAATTTCAATTACTTTCAAACTAAACAGATTAATAGCAGAAATGAAAAAAAAAAACTTACCAAAGAATTTATAGAATCATTTGTTAGTGACAGATACGATGCTATAAAAAACATGAGTATTTCGAAATTTCTATGGAAATTGGGCTTCTGTATCAGGTAAGTCTGGAAGAAGAAACCGGGAATTGAATTCAAGGATAAAATGGGTTTCTAAAAAGACTTCTAAAAAGAGAGTATAAAAAAATATTTAAAAAAGACTATAATCTGGGGGCTTCTAAGAATGAATAGGTGAAGTACTAAACCAATTATTTAAAAAAAATTAAGAATATGAATTGGTGGCATGAAATAGAGTAAAACTACTTCATGGAGTTTTCTTCAGTTAGCAGAAAGTAGAGCAGAAAGTAAGAAATAACATAAATCAAATATTTACTACAAGGTTGTATGGAGAAAAAATCCTTTGTACATTCCCAAACACCCAAAATAGCCTATCAGATTGTAGCAAATAATACAGAACTAAAGTAACACTTACACAGCAAGAGCAAGATCACTCTGATAGGTACACAGCCTGAAAAAGGTAGCTCCTGGAGATAGAACTGGGTAATTCTAAACTAAATGCTGGGGGTGTGGCTGCCTCTAGAACCTACGGCAAAATGCACTGAACTCAATACAAGCTTCTCTGCCATCAGCAAAGTGCCAAAGACCTCCCATCGCTCTCAGTATTCTTCTACTCTTAAAATTTATTCTTTTTTCATAATAATAATATTCTTTTTTTTATACTGTATTGATGCTGCATTGCACCAAACTCCATGAACCTAGGAAACTTCTATTAGTCTGAGAGCAAATTTTCCTGAGTTTCTTCTTGAGAATTGTATGAACGATTTTCATACAAAATTTTAGAAGCTTAATTGTGCAGTTAAAGTAGAGATCCGGGCCTCTCCAACATGCACAGACCTCTCCTTACCTTTGTATGATGTCCCTATTCAGCCCTGTACTGTCCCAGTCTGAGCACAACCTAGCAGTCCCCACCCCTGTGGTCAATTCAACTCACCTCTAGTGTACAATGATGGGACTGTGTCCCGAGGTCACTCTCTATCTAGTATAAGCTTCTCTAATCTCAAGTCATATTCCTGGACCTTTCCAGACTGCTCCCCAGTGGTTCTCTGACATCTTGTCCTGGCTTTCCTAAAGTCTCCAGTCTACCGTGTACCTGAGCGCAAGATCCCTGAACTTTGAAACTGTCTCTGGGGCTCTTTCATTTGTACTCCAGCAGTTCCTGTCATCTGTCCCGGCATTCCTCATCTCTGGCCACAGCCAAGGTGTTCGTGGAAAAACTCCTGTACTCAGCACTTTGTCATTCTTGGTTATTTTTTAAAATTTTTTCATTAGTGAATCACCGCGATGTACAGTTACAGACTTACAAACTTTCGTGCTTGCATTTCAGTCACACAATGTTCGAGTACCCATCCCTCCACCAGTGCCCATTTTCCACCTTCATTGGTCCCAGCATCTCTCCCACTACCCCACTCTGTCCCCTCCAAACCACCCCATCTCTGTGGCAGAGCATTCCCATTTGCTCTCTCTCTCCTTTTGGGTGTTGTGGTTTGCAATAGAGATATTAAGTGGCCATCATGTTCGGTCTATAGTCTTTCAGCTTGCATGGCCCATCCCAAGTGGGTCATTTAAACCCTGCCTAAATCTCAGTTTACCCTGTCTGCCTGCTGCCTCTGTCCGAACCTGTCAGGCCTGCCTGTTCTTGGCCACCTGTCTGGGTATGAAACGCTTACTTCATCCTGCACTCAGCCTGGCCTGTGGAGAGAGAACGAAGAGAAGGGCAGTGTGCTTCCTTTTATCTGCTGCCATCACCCACTGCCACATGTCCCATTATCAATTTTTATTGGCCTGTTGGATGAGTGAGATTTAAAGTGACTAAATTCACCTGGTGCTCCACCTTGACACTCGCACCTTCCTCCTCTCCCTTGGGACTTTTAGATCACAGTTTTAGATCACAGATGTTGAACATATCTCAGGTATTATTTCCATCGCTTTTCTTCTTAGTCTCCACCTATGAAAGCACCTATCGCTGCTCATCTCAGCAGTCTTTACGATAGCCAGGATCTATAAACAATCACTTTAATTTCTTTAGTTAGTGAAAGCATCTACTGAGGAAACTCTTTATAAAAGTCAAGTGCCGTAATGAACTTTTGTTAAAAGCAGTGGTTGCACCTCCTGAGATAATTAGAAAACAGAAAAGGAAGAAGAAGGATTTGGGACAAGGAACAAATGGAGTAGACCCCATGATTATAACTGGAATATTCCATAACTCTCAGAAGTAACGCAAAAATAAAACTTAAAACATGACCCTTTTCAATTCCTGTTGTCCCTGGTCAAGAATGGTACCAGAGAGAGAGGAGAGCAAATATAGCTTACAGATGTGAGTCAGAGGTAGAGATGCTAACGGATATTCTTTTGATGCTAAAGGATCCAATTATAGAGAGAATGAAGCCATTTAGACTGAAAACTAGTTACAATCTTTATACTACACAGCAAGAGATCTAGCCTTTTGTCCCTCTCTGCCAGAGGCAGACAGAACCAGTAAGTACTCTGCAGAATTACCTGGAGAGTTTGCAAATTCAAAGTGGGCTGGAGGAGTTTCCAATTCAGTAAGTAGATAAACCCTGATTGGACAATGTGGGTCAGGAAATTGTAGCACAGGGCAGGAAGTGACACTGCTGGTAAGGACACTGGACTGCATGAGTTAAGTCCACTCATATGAACCTCAATGAGAAAGAAAATAGGCAGAACAATACAGCTGACAGTGTCCTCCGTCTGTCCTGGAAAGAACTAACCATCCACCAAGCTCTACTGGAATGTCGTTTTTATTGAGATATTCAAATCAGACTTTTAAGAGGTGGAAAATTAACATACAATCCAATGACATTCATTTGCCCTCAGAATTTTTTTTTTTTCTTTTTGAGTCACACCGGGTGATGCACAGGGGTTACTCCTGGATCTGCACTCAGGAATTACTCCTGGTGGTGCTCAGGTGAGCATATGGGATGCTGGGAATCGAACCCAGGTTGACCGCGTGCAAGGCAAACGCCCTACCCTCTATGCTATTGCTCCAGCCCCTGCCCTCACAAATTTAAGAGTGTATGTTTTCTGCTTGCCCTTGCTGTCTGGATACTTCCAGCTTGCCCCTGCTGGTTCAAATTTAGGAGAGTTCGAAAGAGAATTCATATCTGCTTCTGGGATATTTAGCTATAGTAAGCTAATCCACTGATTGCCTAACTGTTTCTATGTTATCTGATCCTTTCATGAGACAAATAAGATAATTTTACCTTTGTTTGCAATACATATTTTAGATAATTTTATTTTCAATAATGAAATGAATACAACATTCATAGTATCTGCTTGAAGTTTTGCAGTATTTGTTGTTATTTCATGTACGAATTAAACTGTCTCAAAATTTCAAGGAATATCTATAGATTGAGGAACAATTCATGTTTAAAGGCTGCCCTCTGGTGACAATGTTATTATATGCTTCATTGGAAAAATGACTTTAGCATACACTCTAGAATCCAACACATGTAGAAGAAAAACAAAATAAAATATTAAGGTAGTTCAGACCTTTGGAAAACATTTCTTATTTGGTACCCTTGGTTAATGACAACTCCTGATTAGGTAGATACTCCAGTTAGGAAAAGGTTTAATACTTCATAATTTAACTAATTTAATGGATATAGCTTAAGGATACACAACAACCAAAAAAATAACATATTAATGTAACTTGAGATTTCAGTAGTGCATATCATAAAATTTAATAACATACTGTCACCTAAGATAATATATCTGTCACTCCAGATTGAAGACCTAATTATGGGAATAATCATGTGTTTTCTGACTCTGAATATTCTTAATCTAATGCAGGAGATAGATGATGTATACTAAAAATATAAAGAAAAAAATACTATAATATTAAAATACTATAATACAGGTGAGGCAGACATGCAGGTAGATGCAAAAGAATCCTTTATGGCAATTAATTCTTGGGAGATAATAAAAGTAATGAGCCCAAAGGCTGCAAAATCCCACGTTGTGAGCACAGGAACTGAGTTGTAATAAGACCTTTGCCTGGCACCAGCACAGACCCAGAGAAAGTTGGACCCACCTCCAAGAAGCTCTAGCAGAAACAAAGAACAGAAAGGAATTTAAAAGAAGACCACCAAGTACTTCCAGCTTTAGTTCTTGGCAACCACCCTTGCAGTATATTCTTACCTATGTAGAAAGTCCCACTTAAGGGCAGGCTTGGAAAATTCTTGATAAGCCAACTTTTGAACAAAGAAAATGCAAGCATATGCTGCCCAAACCCATATGCTGCCTGTGTCCATGCGTTGTTGCCCAGCAAATGTGGTGCCCAGGCACATGTTACCTGCATCGCCCGGTGACCCCACCACAATCACAGGTATATTGATTAACTCTGTAAACGTAGAAGAAAATATTCCTTACTTTTCTTCAGAGACTCACAGAAATTTATAAGGATAGACTAACTTTTAAGATATTGTTAAACTTTGAAGAGATAGTACAGGACTTAAGGCACTGGCCTTGCACACAGCTGAGTCCAACTCAATCCCCAGCACTGCATATGGGGACCAGAGCACCATCAGGAGTTATTCCTGAGTGTAGAATCAGGACCACTGGCTAAGAACTATTGAGTATGATCCCAAAATCAAAATAGTTGTAGTAGCACTGAGAACTGTAGCACTGTCCTCCCATCATTCATCGATTTGCTTGAGCGGGCACCAGTAACATCTCCATTGTGAGACTTGTTACTGTTTCTGGCATATCAAATATGTCACGGGTAGATTGCCAGGCTTTGCCATGCAGGCAAGATACTCTTGGTAGTTTGCTGGGCTCTCCGAGAGAGACAGAGGAATCGAACCCGGTTTGTCCCAGCTCAACTGTGTGCAAGGCAAACGCCCTACCTATTGTACTATCGCTCCAGCCCACTTGTAGTAATAATTTAAAAATTGAATTAAACATGCAATTTTATTTTATGCCAAGTAGACCCTAGGTGCTAAGAATAGTTTATGAGATATTTAGCCCTTATTTTCAAGGCAAACTGAAGTAGTAAATTGAATAGAAAAACCATGCTGTCAACAATTTAGGCTAATATAAAAAGGCTTCACTCGAGATTCACACACGAGTGAAGCCCCACAGAAACATGGAAGTGGAATTCTGTGACCTGGGACTTCAGGCTCAATGGACCCGGGGTCAGAACTCCTCTGCCTGCTCACAGCAGCCCGGCAGTCTTCCATTACTTCCAGTACCTCCACTGCCCAGCCGCTGCCATGCTACAGGATGCTTTCCAAACCGCATGGCCACTTTTTGGCCATGCAACACATCATAAAACACTTAATACAAAATTACCGCACCGTATTTGATGGGGTTCAAATATGATTTGAACCATGGGAACAACTGCAAGAGCGATTGGAGGCTGTCCTAAAAGACTCTATCCCTCTTGGAGAGCCTGGCAAGCTACTGAGAGTATCCCGCTCACACAGCAGAGCCTGGCAAGCTATTTGTGGTGTATTCGATATACCAAAACCAGTAAATACAATGGATCTCATTTTCCTGACCCTGAAAGAGCCACCAATAAGTTATGAAGGATGAGAAAGGAGAGGCCGGCCTCCCTCCCTCCCTCCCTCCCTCCCTTTCATAAATATATTCTCATATACTCATAAAATTTTTTGATGTTTCCCTACTTTTAGAACTAAAGACTAAAATACTAGGAGAGGTGTCTAAGGTCTGGACCAGTTTCCTTGAGCTTATTTATAGACTTTTCTCACCTTGCTCTCCGATTTCCACTCCAGTTCTTCTACCCTCTCAGGATACTGTGATGGTCCCTGCTTACCCCAGCCCTTTTATCTTCCCTCCAGCCCTCTTGACAATTGAAAGCAAACTGCTTCTTTGGGGAGCACCATCTTTCTATGCTCTTTAAATATTTAGCTTGCATGCAATCCCAGATCCTGGACTTTTCTTTTCTAACACTTGGTCTTGCAGTTTTGCTTTGCATTTTTTTTTTCTTTTTTGCTTTGTGGGTCGCACCCGCCTATGCTCAGGGGTTCCTCCTGTATCTGCACTCAGGAATTACTCCTGGCGGTGCTCGGGGGACCATATGGGATGTCAGGGATCGAACCCTGGTCAGTTGCATGCAAGGCAAATGCCCTATCTTCCAGCGTTTGTGCTATCGCTCCAGCCCCATTAACTTGCAGTTTTTTATTGGTGTTCTTTCTTACTTGTTTCATTCATAAGCTCTGTGAAGGCAGTGACTTTTGACTGTTGTATACTGAATGCAATTATTTACTCAGTGTTCAGGAAAAATTGTTAAATGGATGAATTAAAAATGAATATCCTGTGTATATATGAAGCAGCTTAAAAAATGCCATTATCGTATTGTAGCCCCCAACACAACATCCTCTGCATTATAGAAAGGTTTTTCTCAAGAACAGAATGAAAATAAATACTGGAACATTTTTAAATAAATACTGGATAATCCCAGTAATTGTTACATTTTGATAAAGACACATTTGCATATCACATTACTCTTTGATTTTCCAGACTGCCTTTCCATCTCTTTACAAACTATATTTAAGATTTAGCTATCTAGCCCAGTGTTTCCCCAAGATGGCTCTACTGCTCCCATGGGGACTGCTGGAATGATGCAAGGCCTCAGAGTAATTGGGGGTTGGTTTCTGTCTATTCATTTAAAGAAGCTAGACAGTGGTAGGGAGTTTATCTTGTGCGTAGCCAACCCAACCGACCCAGGTTCAATTCCACTGCTCCTCTCGGAGAGACCGGCAAGCTACCGAGAGTATCTTGCCTGCATGGCAAAGCATGGCAAGCTACCCGTGACATATTCGATATGTCAAACACAGTAACAACAAGTCTCACAATGGAGACGTTACAATGGGAGGACAGTTACAGTGACAGAGTTACAGAGTGGCATTGAGTAATTTTTTTTTTTTGATAAAGCGGCCTGTAGCACTATCTCCCATTGTTCATCGATTTGTTCAAGCAGGCACCAGTAACGTCTCCATTGTGAGACGTTTTACTGTTTTTGGCATATCAAATATGCCCGGGGAGCTTGCCAGTCTCTGCTGTGTGGGCGGAATAGCTTGCCAAGCTCTCTGAGAGGGGAGGAGGAATTGAACCCAGGTTGGCTGCGTGCAAGGCAAATACCCTACCTGTTATGCTATTGCTCCATCCTGTAGACTGAATAAATGTGGCATCATTTGGACTAGCACAAATATAGTAGATCTTTTTTTTTCTTTTTCTTTTCTTTTTGGGTGACACCTGGCCCTGCACTCAGGAATTACTCCTGGCGGTGCTCAGGGGACCATATGTGATGCTAGGAATCAAACTTGGGTCGGCTGCATGCAAGGCAAAAGCCCTACCCACTGTGCTATCACTCCAGCCCCCTATAGTAGATCTTATTGACTAAGAATTCCCCAAGTTGTAAAATAATCTTTATTCAGAATTTATATTGTAAGTCAGAAACGGTTTACCTGGTTTGAGCCTGTAAACTATAGAACAGTGAGTCTTCATTGACGTTAATTCTGTTAGCACTGATGTTTAAGAGAAATCTCTCAAATTCAGATAGCTTTTGAATATATTTTATACAAGCAACAGCAGCAAAAATTGACTGGTATTTTATATATAACTCAACAGATTCCTTTAACTTCATATATCTTTAAGTGGGTTTCTATTTCATTTGACTCTCACTTATGTTAACACAAATTTATTTATAATCCTAATTCAAAGTACAATATTTTGCATTGATTAGGCCTACTTTGATTTAGATGAGTTATCCTCTTCTTCGGGCTGGAGTGATAGTGCAGTGGGTAGGGCGTTTTGCCTTGCATGCGGCCGACTGGGGTTTGATTCCTCCATCCCTCTCAGAGAGCCCGGCAAGCTACCAAGAGTATCTTGCCCGCATGGCAGAGCCTGGCAAGCTCCCCTGCTGTATTCTATATGCCAAAAACAGTAACAGTGGGGGCTGGAGTGATAGCACAGTGGGCAGGGCATTTGCCTTGCACGTGGCCGACTTGGGTTTGATTCCCAGCATCCCATATGGTCCCTGAGCACCGCCAGGAGTAATTCCTGAGTGCAGAGCCAGGAGGAACCTCTGTGCATCACAAGGTGTGACCCAAAAAGCAAAAAAAAAAAAAAAGAGACATTACTGGTGCCCACTTGAGTAAATTGATGAACAATGATGGGAGGACAGTGCTACAGTGCTACAGGACTATCCTCTTCATCACAAATTCAGTGCACTTCTTGAAAGACAGAACTTTTGGTATTCTATTGAGAAAAATTAATTGAAAAACAATTAAAAATGCATGATTTTTGTTTTATTATCCAAATCTATTGATATCCTATTACTTACATTTAAGTAAAAATCTGAATAAATGCATTTATTTGGTCTCTCTCTCTCTCTATATATATATATATGTATATATATACTATGTGTGGCTGTGTGGTTGATTTATCCTTTGCTTGAATTTTTGAGATATGAATTGGCTATTATCAAACATATTAGATATGAGAAAATGCATAAAACAGATTTATTTATTAATCTCTTTATGAGGATTTATTTAGCAATTACATTTTATGTTTAACTTGTTCTTTAAGAATCAATTTAAATGAATTGTGTATGTGCTTTTCTTTTAGAGTATGTTGGATAAAGGACATTGTTGTTGCAGTAACTGGAGAGAATATGGAAACAATGAGAGGTATTATTGAGAAGTATCAGCATAAGCGGATCTCCCTAGTGGAAGCAGGAGTGACCCGCCACAGGTCAATTTTCAATGGACTAAAAGCACTGGCAGAGGATCAACCTGATTCGAAGCTCTCTAAACCAGAAGTAGTGATTATCCATGATGCTGTGAGACCATTTGTTGAGGAAGATATCATCTTTAAAGTTGTTATAGCTGCTAAAGAACATGGGGTAAGTATACTTCTGAGACTGGATGAAGAGGCAAGCCCTGTAGTATTATTTACTTGCTTGATTTTGATAGGATTACATTTAAAAGTCAAATTATTTTAAGTAGGCATGATGATTTAAAAATATTACGGTGATGTGTTTTAGGAAATATATAGTAATGTACAAAGTGAGAAAGTTTGAAAAATATATATACCTATGTACATATATGTGTATATTTTATGCATAATTTATATGCTATTTTAGTTGAATGCTATTTAGTTGAATACTAATTAAAAACGGTATTTAAGATGATTGATACTATCTAAGTAATCATTTTCTCCAAGCAGCATAGGCCAACGGAAGGAGTTATTTAGGTCCTTTTTTCCCTATTTGGGTATCTAGGAAATACTAAATCTCTATTTGGGAAAGAATCTGATTTCTTTTTATTTTCCTTATATGTGTTTGAAATTCATTGTTAGGAAATTGTCTCTAGTTTCAACTCTTCTCCCTACAGTATGAATTTATTATAAATTTCTACTTGTGTAAGAGTTTCATAGATTAGGTGAAATATTTTGATTTTT
The DNA here is from genome assembly GCA_028565675.1 of Sorex palustris. NCBI lineage: Eukaryota > Metazoa > Chordata > Mammalia > Eulipotyphla > Soricidae > Sorex > Sorex palustris. Next base: position 2,381,820 of record JAOXYA010000009.1, on the reverse strand, counting down.
ATCTTTAATATGGTTGCTAGGGCTGGAGCAATAGCACAGCGGGTAGGGCGTTTGCCTTGCATGCAGCCAACAGGGCCAACCTGAGTTCGATTCCTGCACCTGGCAAGTTACTGAGAGTATCTCGCCCGCATGGCAAAGCCTGGCAAGCTATCTGTGGAGTACTTGATATGCCAAAAACAGTAACAACAAGTCTCACAATTTGTTGTGAGATGTTACTGGTGCCTTCTCGAGCAAATCGATGAACAACAGGAGGATAGTGCTAC
>JAOXYA010000009.1:2319381-2335191 GCA_028565675.1 Sorex palustris | reverse complement strand
CCCACCCCCACCTCTGTGGCAGGCACATTCTCTTTTACTCTCTCTCCTTTTGGGTGTTACGGTTTGCAATACAGGTGGTAAGCAGCCATCATATGTAGTCCATAGTCTACTTTCAGCGTACATCTCCCATCCCGAGCGGGCTCTCCAGGCATCCTTTATTTGGTGGTCCCTTCTCTATCTCAGCTGCCTTTTTCCCCAGCCTGTGTATGGAGCGATCCTCCTAGTCCTTATCTCTTCTATCTTTGGGTGTTAGTCTCACATTATGTTACTTTATATTCCAAAATATAAAGTAACATAATTCCCAATCATGAACAGCTTTGTAATGGTCTATCTCAGTGATTCAATAAAAAAAAATTAAAAGCCGTTGTATACCTATAGTGTCTCAAATTCTTCCTATGGAAATAAAAGTAGAGATTTAGTATCATTATCCCTCATACCATGAAGACCTTTCCCCTGGTTGAAATGTTTGTGTTGTTTAGGCAACCTTGCCTGCCCTGTCTCTCTCTCGATCACCTGTGTCATTCACTCCAGAAACACTAGCAGTGACCTTTCATCCAAGTTGAATTGGTCCTGCTTTCAACTTCTTACTGTTGATTGAACCTCTAGCACAGATTTGTTTCCCTGGAAACAGATGGTGTTAGAGCCATGTGTGATGGCGTAGTTGATGCCTCGCATACAAAATGTTCCTAAGAATCACCTGAAAGGTCTATTGAAGCGCCCTTTCTCAGCTGGTGCCCCAGAACGATTCATCAGACTGTGGTTGATCTAGGAAGGGGTGACCGCCCAGCTTCAAGTTCATTGCTAAGGTGAGAACAAACTTCAGCCGAGCTTTCAGAAGCTTCCTAGACCAAGTGGCAGAGGAGATTGTCAGCCCAGCCCATGTCCTCACTGCCTCTTGCTCATCCTTGTATTGAGAGCGTTTCCCAGAAATAGTGCTCTCAGTCACCCCCATTTTCCCCTTTTGATCCAGTCGTTCACTCATGGAGAGATGAAATGGCCTGTTTCACACTAAAGCTCAGGATCTGAGGCGAGGGTGACTCCTACAGGCTGAGTTTGCAGAGGCTAAAAGAGCAATATGTTCAAGCCTGTCACCAGCTTGTAGCAATCCTTGAACAATATTGTGTTGTATTCAACTTCTAAAGTTCACATTATGAACCATTTGGTATGATTCCATAGCTTTCACATATATAAACAAATCTCTCTGTGTGTGCATGTGTGTATATGTCCAGTTGTTTGTATGAATAATAATTACAGTAACTTTTTAATAAAGTTTTTGGGTCACACCCGGCGATGCTCAGGAATCACTCCTGCCTCTGCACTCAGAAATTACTCCTGGAGGTTCTCAGGGAACCATATGGGATGCTGGGTTTCTAACTCAGGTCAGCTGTGTGCAAGGCAAGTGCCCTTCCTGCTGTACTATCTCTTCAGCACCCACAGAAGCTTTTTAAAATCCCAATTAGTTCACACATTATAGCTGTCTTCATTTGCTTTTTTTTTTACTTAAAATTATTTTTATTTTGGTTTTGGGGCCACCCTCGGCGCTGCTCAGGGATTCCTCTGACTCTGGTCAGGGATCTCCTGATGGGGAATGTGGAACCACACAGGGTTTCAGGTACCAAATCTAGGTCAGCCAGGAGCCCTGCCCACTGTACTCTCTCACCCAATATTTAAATTGTTTAGTCTTTGCCCCAGTACTCAAACCTATTTGATTTTTCCCTCTGGCCTCAAGTCCATCCTAAGACTGGATCTTAGTTCTGTAGCCCATTCCCTGGTCATGGATGTGTAGATGAATGTTACTTGCCCAGAACAAAATCCATCCCAGGCTCCATGGGCCTGTGTCCCATGTCTATACACGCCAAGGGGCTGCACTGCCCACCTGTCCCTCCTGTAGTTGGTTTCAGTGGGTCTCTTGTGAGTGTTCCTTCATCCCTAACTGGTGACCAACAGAAGTTGAGTCTCTCACATAGGCACTGGCCACACTGAACAATCATGCTCACAGGCTAGAGAGAGGGTTCCACAGGGGCAGGAGACAGATTCCTGCTGGTGAGGGAGGCAGGGGCTGCTGGCTGGGGTGGTCTCAGCCATGACTCTGCCACCAGGCTCCTGGAGCCTGCCTCACCTACCTTCCCTAGGGGTGGGACTCCTTACAGCCCGACGGCCCACAGTTGTCAGGGGCTGGGGACTCCCACGGCAGCTGGATGTGACACGGGAGTGATCTGCAAGCCACAGATCCTCAGAGAAATGGGGCTCAGGACTGCACTGAAGACAGTACAGATACTGGTTCCAACCCTGCAGCATAAGGGTCCTGATGGGCCACGAAGAGCCCCTCAGTGTTCCCAGTTATCACAATGAGGGGTGTGGCTGCGGCCTTTGGTGGGTTGGTCCAGGGCTCTAGACTGCCCTCTGGAATGAGAAGCTGCTCTTGGTCCACTTCCTCTCCTTGATGTTCTTTACAACACTGGTAGTGCCGTCCTCCCTGAGGTCAGGTCTTTGGGTCAGAGTCCAGCCCTCATGAGCTGATCACAGGGATGTCCAAAGAGAGGATGGACAGAGCTTGGTCATTTCTTAAGAGAATCCTCCGTCACGGCTGCACAGACTCACCTGTGGGCAATGGAAGCCGTGGAGGCAGCTGGCCAGGTGGTGTCTCACCCTAGAGTGAGTGGGAGGGTCCCAGATCAGCCCCATGGGTCCAGCCCTAACCTGTTATTAATCAGGCGTGTAAGCTTGGGCTTGCCTCTTAATTAGGCCTCTTTCCAATCCCGTGAGATGGGGCGGCATTGGTGAGGCCCAATTTCAACTTTTCATTGGGATCATCTGAAGAGCTTATTAAGTGCAGAGTGTCTTGGCAGCTCTGAGGAGGTTCCGCCTGGAGCCTGGGAGTTTTGTTTCCATGGAACATCCCCCTGCTCCCAAGCACACGTCACAGCAGAACCTATGCTGGACAGCCTAGTGGGGGACCCTGGTTTAGTCCAGAGAACTTCCATGGGCTCAGACATGGGTTTTGCATGAAAGTCCTGGGCTCTGGAAGTGTGGTGTAGGCAGGGGGCTGTGCAGGAGAGTCAGTGAGCAGTGATGCCGCCAACAGGAGCAGCAGCCGAAGTTAAGGGGACAGTTGAGTGTTTCGATGTCACCACCAAGGTCAGAAATCATCGCTTTAGGTCAAAGCAGTGAGATGAGCTTTTAAGGACAGATGCTTCCACCACTTATCCTCACTCCTCGACTTTGAAATGGGATCCCAGTTTCCTCTCGCTCACTGGAGCCCAATATTCTTCACCGAGGAGAGGCGGCAGCAGAAAGGGCCAGGCTGGTCTTCTTGGGACTGCAGCCCACTTCCTCCACTGTGATCTACTCTCTCCCCCTCCTTGGTGTTTGTCCCACCAAATCCCACCCTTCCCTGGTCTGGGTGCGGCAGGTAGGTCCACGAGTCTGGGACAGGTTGTTCCAAAGGAACTTCAGGACTTGGGTGCACAGAGCTGAAGTCCAGTGCCTCTGACATGCAGCCCAGCAGTTCTCCCAGTGTAGGGACATATGCCTCTCCTGGTCGACCCATGAGGGGGGCACAGCCAAGAGGGTCCCAGGAGCACACAGCTGGACACGGAGACTCAGCGGCTGGCTGTGGGATCTCAGGCATCTGGGAAGATCTGATCTCCTGTGAAAGGTAGATGTGAGAAGCAGAGGGGTGGCAGGGGCTAGAGACCCCTTTTAGAGGAGCTCTGAGTGCAGTCTGCGGGGGAGATGGTTAGGAATTCTGGCCTGGAGGGAGTAGGCAATACAGAGTCCACTTCAAGACTAGAATTGAGACAAAATGAGGGGGCACCCGGATTTGAACCGGGGACCTCTTGATCTGCAGTCAAATGCTCTACCCCTGAGCTATGCCCCCTCCCTTGACTGAGTGGTGTCATTAATTCTTATTACCTGTGTTGACACACCGGACTCAGCCCAGCTGGCTGGGTTGGCCTAAACGCAGCAGAGTCAGGCACCACCCTGGCTGGGGACACAACTCCAACTTGGTGACAAGTGCCTTCCCTGTCACTGAAGAAAGGTTCAGACTAAGTCTGATGTTATTCAGTGGCACATAACAACATTCATTCAAGTGAAAACTTTCTACACCAATACCATAAACTGTAATACTGTCGTAGCTACCTAAACTATAATAAATAAAAATGATTTATTAAAGAGTCGAGATGCTGAGTCAGTTCCTGATTCCCACCACTGAGAGTCTAACTCTTAAGATCTCTCTGGCTAACAATTACTCTATAGCCCAATCTTCAATTTCAGGAATCTAAAACCACTGGAGGAATTTTATGAAAACAGAATTTATCACAAAATATCAGGAGGTGCTTACAGAATCATGAAGAAGTATGGCGGGAAGAGAGAAGTCGGAGTATTGTCAGGTTTTACAATGCTCCCTGCACAGCTGTGCTCTGCGGGGAGGGGTCTCCAAGGGTCTTACAGCACCCCCAGACCCACAGAACTGGTGGCCAAGCCAGAAACTGGCTTGGTCCGGCAGCCTCAATATTCCTAACCTCCCCCCCACACACACACACACAGAGCTCCTGCTGCGAAGGAAGAATGGTTCCTCCTCCCCCCTTCCGTCCAGATCTTACACGACTGCTTCTTGCTGGCAGACCTGAAGCAGCAGCCGGAACCCAAGAGGCGAGGCCTTTGGCAAAGGTCAGTCCCCAGGAGGCTGGGCAAACATGGGAGAGGCCCGGGACCACATCCAGCCCTGTCACGGCCGAGAGCCTGCACAGGACTGGGCCCCCCCTTGAGAATGCTGCTCTGGGCATGCTGGGAACAGAGGTCCCTCCCTCTAAGGTGGCCAGCACAGAGGCCAAGGCAGCCCAGAGTGGGAGGCTGACCTGGAATGTTGATCCATTGCCAAAGGGGGCATTTCCTGCATTCTGCACCCATAAGGCAGCACATGGCATCTCAGAAGAAGCAGGGAGCAGGACTCATGAGCCCCCCCGCTGGAGGGTCTCCTTGCTGGGGGCCCACAGTGAGCCCTTGAGGGGGAAGTAGCCCAGAGAGGGGAGTCAGCCTAAGAGACCATCTCTGGAAGCCTCTGATGGAGGCAGGTCCGCAGGTCAAGGTGCAGGGTCAAGTCTTCACTCCAATGGACTGTAGGTTCTCAGAGGCATCACACCTGGAGTCGTGCACACATGTGCTAGGCGCCTTTCCCCAAGTATGACTTAGTAACTGGAGGTCCTCTGAGGAGACCCCTGCCCCCACCCCTTAAGTCCCCACAGAATAATGCCAGGAGTAATCCTGAGCACAGAACCAAGGGTAAGCCTTGAATACAGCCAGATGTGACGCAATACCAACACCCCCCCCCCCACACACACACACATCCAAAGAGAAACAATTAAAGAAGACCTTGTCCTGGGCTAATGGGAACCCTGGAGGCACCAGGTTTTAAGGAGCTCAAGGTCCTGAAGAAAGTCCCTCATGAAAGTCCCTTATGGAAGCATGACGTCAGCGGGTCCCAGCTGGGAGCTTCCTGCCACCACAGTGGAAGTCACTGGCCAGACACCTCTGCCCCCTTCCCTGCAGAGTGGGCTCACACTCTTTACCTCTGGATGTGACTCACCTTCACAGTCTCACCTATGGGCATCTAGTTGACCAAGCCATAGTATTACCAACTGGGCTGCTTAACCTTGTCAACTTGATCGGTCTCTAGGATCCAGATTTCAATGCAGTGCCCATTCAGGGGCACTTCTGGAGATATTTTCTGAGATGTAATTCACAGGTAAATAGCAAACTCAGGGTCAACCGGATGGCCTACAAGCTCTGTACACATTGAAAAACCCTGCTCTTAGAATAGAGGGTGGGTCTTATCCAATCAGTTGAAGGCCTTAAGACAAACAGGTAATTCTGCTCCCAAGCTGCAACAACTGTTCCCTGGTCTCCAGCCTGGTGATCTGAAAAACCAAAGCATGCCAGCCTCCCGCAACTTGTGAAGCTCTTCCTAGTCCCCTCAGATACAGGCGCCTCTGTGTGTGCGTCTCTACACACAACTGTGGAGGTTTGTCATCAGGCTATTCATCAGAATGTCCGACTGGTTCTGGTTCTATTTTCTCCAGAAAACACTGGAAAATACACCGACACTCGGGAGAAATAACCTGGCAGTTCCCCCGCTATCTAAAACATCAGCGGGTTCCAGCTGGGAGCTTCCTGCCACCACAGTGGAAGTCACTGGCCAGACACCTCTGCCATTCCCTGCAGGGTGGGCTCACACTCTACCTAGCCATCTGGTTGACCCTGAGTTTGCTGATTTACCTGTTAATTACATCTCAAGAAATGCCTTCAGAGCTGCCCCTGAATGGGACTGCATTCCCCCGCTATCTAAGCCCATTGTCCACCTGGCTATCATCATAAGAGGGTTCACATGCATGACACAGAGAAAAGAGTGACCCAGGCCCAAGGAGCAGAGACTTGACTGTGAGAGGCTGCAGGTACCTGGGGGTTTTCTGGGGGACACCCCACTGCTTTCTCTCCCCCCTTCCAGGTTCATAAGGGTGGGGAGAGCTGGAAATGGACTTATGTGATGAGTAATAAAAATGAATGTGGGCAGGGGGCACCTGGATTTGAACCAGGGACCTCTTGATCTGCAGTCAAATGCTCTACCCCTGAGCTATACCCCCACCTGCATCCAGGTATGTAATAAGTACCTGATCTTGTGGGACCACACCTGGCTGTCATCATCTCCAGATACTTCCTTGTTAGTTCTCTGGCCTCAAGCTGCCTGCATGCAGATGACCTTCTTACCATGGCTTCTCATCCTTCCCGCCACACCCATGATGGTCATTTCTTACACCAGCTATCCATGGGATATCCGTATGTGAGCCACTGGTGGTTCTCACCAGTGAAGGCCAGACCTAAGGGAGTTGGCCCATTCCACCAGTGTTGGAAGAGAATGCAGACACCTGGGCTTTCCAGGTGCTTTTCTGTCTTTGAATGTTCCAAGTTGTCAGGCTTTGGTTTACTTCTTGCCCTGTTGGATCCTGCCAGCATGTCCCTACTACCATTGGGAGCATCCTTCCAAGCAGAGCCAGCACCATGTCCCCAGGGCTACTGCACAGATGCTGGCTGCAGGGAAGGAGCCCAGCACAGGCAGCTGCTCCATCACAAGGCCGGGCCTCCATTGAGTCTCCCTAATAAGATTCTCGGCCACCTCACTACCCAGAGCCTTGGGGATCCTTGGTCCCAAAGAATCAGCTGGATTTCCACTGTCTTTAGCCCCAAGTGGGACCAAAAAACAAGCCTATACACCCACCGCCTTGCCTGCAGCCTTTTCCCATAGCCCACATGGAGGGTGGGTCAGCCATGTGTGTTATCCAAGAAACAGAAGCTGCTTCTGTATGCTGAGAAAGACAAGGCCATCAGGCCATCATGGTCCCGTGTTGCGATGCAAAACAGGGCCTCCCCGGGACCCTAATGCCTCTCCTCTCAGTTCTGCTGTGGGGGGAATCTGTGATCCTTGCTGAGCTCTGCAGCCACCACCCCAGGCTGCCCAGACTCTGAGAGGGGGATCTGTCGGGCAAATGTTTGTTTTGCATTTGGGGTCACACCTGACGATGCACAGGGGTTCCTCCTGGCTCTGCACTCAGGAATTACTCCTGGTGGTGCTCGGGGGACCATATGCAGTGCTGGGTTGGCTGCGGGCAAAGCAAATGCCCTACCTGATGTCTTATTGTTTCAGTCCCAAATGTTTGTTTTGGATTTGGAGGCCACACCCTGCAGTTCTCAGGTTCACTCCTGGCAGCCCAAGGGGACCATATGTGGTGACCGGAAACTAGGACATATGCCAGAGGAAATAAGGAAAATAGCCACAAGAGGCCAAGAGAAGAGAAGAGGTGGGGAATAAACAGGAAGGGGAGCAATGCTACAGGAGGCTGGAGGATTGAGGGACTCTGGGGACACCCCTTCTTCCCCTGGCAGGAAGTGTAGCAGAGGACACTGGAGCCACAGGACCTATTTACCACGTCCAGCAGCAAAACTCCATGTGGGCAGAGGCCTCTGCACTGGAGCTGGGCCTCTGAGCTCAGCCGCCACTGCCCCAGGCCCCATGAGTGTCTCTCCTGAACCTGAGCTTGATGCACTTGTGGGCTGGACCCCCACCTCACAGGCCCCATCCCTGTAATATCACAATGCCCATGCCCTCCTTGTTGCGGAAATTCCACAGAGTCCACGAAAACCAAGCTTCACATTGGAGAAGTGGGAGAGCAATGTCTGTCACCACAGACCCAATGCATTCTTTGTGTTTGTCCTTTTGTTTTGTGGGTCACACTCTTCAACGCTCAGGAGTGACTCCTGGCTCTGCACTCAGGAATTACTCCTGGTGGCGGTCAGAACTATATGGAATGCTGGGGATGGACCCCGGTGTGCAAGGCAAATATCCTACCTGCTGTGCTGTCGCTCTGGCCCCAGGAGAGACCCAGTTGAACTCATGCTCCCAAGACTGAGCCCCGAAGAAAAGGTAGAGTTCCATTTTATCGAATATCTTCTACTGACATATGGGGCATTTGCGGGCAGCTGGCAGGGGAGGACAGAAGCAGAAATTCCCCAGCACATTAGTTTGCAAAGCAGGTCTGGACCACCCCAAGGAATTCTGAGCTCATTCTGTGGCCAAAGGAGGAGTATCTCAAGGATACTCCTGTGAGCATCTCGTAATCAGGAATACCATCTGTCTTTGGTAGTTCCTATTTCTCTGACTCCTTGACTGTTGGTGATGGAGGTGGGAAACCAGAGGCCTATTTCCCTCATCGTTGGGGGGAACAGGGATCTATTTCCCTTATCAACATCCCTGGTCTCTACATCCAAAGCCTCCCCAGTCCCCCTTGGTCCTGGCTGCAGGCAGCAGCTCCATGGAAATCATTGCCATATGCCCCCCGGATGTTGTGAGAATCACACAAAGCTGTGATCCCAAATAACTTCCCAGGGAGATTATGAGAATTACACAGGGCTGTGAGCCCTAATAATCTCCCAGAAAGTTGTGAGAGTTACACAGGGCTGGGCAGCCACTGAGGGTACTTCTGAGGTAAGCAGAAGAGTATGCCTCTCCAGCCCCCACCCCCACCCCTCAGTCCAAAAATCATATTTCTAGGGCTGATCTGTCAGTTTAATAAACAGTAACTGATTCTGAGATAGACTTGCCATGGGGATCTCCTCACAAAACGGAAACATGCAGAGTGAGACCGGAAACATGCAGAGTGAGACCACTGTGCCAGGAAAAAGACAACAGGAAGTGAACAAGAAGAAAACTGCACAGGAAGTAACAGCAAACAGGAAGAGAACTATACAGGAAGCAGCTGTAAACAGGAAGAGAATTGGACAGGAAGTAGTAAACAGGAAGGTCAAGTCAAATGGGCAAAAGTCTTAGGAGGGGGCACCCGGATTTGAACCGGGGACCTCTTGATCTGCAGTCAAATGCTCTACCCCTGAGCTATACCCCCAACCATGGAAGAATTTCCTCTTCAGCCTCTTTTATCTTGGTTGCCACACCTATGGATTCCAGCGTTGTCTTTCCTGGTCACTCCTACTCAGCCTGGGAAAACAACCAGTCACCCAGACAGCAGAGACACCTTCCCAGCAGGAGTCCCCTCTCCATTCTCTGGAGTCCTTGCCTGCACCCGAGGCAGCTTCCTATGTGGCCGCACGCCAAATCCTCAGCACCTGCCAGGCTATCACGAGCCTCCATTTTTCCTGCCCTCGTAACTGTTTTCTCACTCTCTCAGTATGTGTATGTAAATCTATTTTTAATTTTTTTTTTTTAGATTTCTCGCTATTTTACCAGCTCCTTGCCAGCTCCCTGCAACATCCTGAATCTATGCAGTGCACTTCTGGCCTTTGCAGTATCAGAGTCTCCTTCTCTTCTGTACAGACGACAGAATTTTCCAGTCTTACACCAGTGTGGTGTCAGGAGCCTGTACCAAACCAGTGACAGACAGTGACAGGGCAGGGGTGAAGGCTGGGCTGCCTACCGCGGGTCTCTTGCCTCTGGCTGCTCTGGGTGTGCTCATTCTGGGGTGGGGGCTGAAGGGGTGCCGCTTCCAGAAGCATCTGGCAGCAACCTAGGGAAGGGTCAGACGGCATATCAGGTGGCAAGCAGATCTTACGTGCCTGCCTGCAGTACGGCGACCATCATCCTGCCGCGCTAGACGGTCCTCGGGTACCAGTATCCTGAGCATCAATCAAGCTCATCCTTCTGCCCTGCCCTTTGCTACCAGGTGGGGTCCCGCCCGAGTGGGCGCGATACCCAGGCTTGCCGGTAGAAGGCGCGCTGGAGCCCGTTGCCTAGCTGCGGGGGCTTCTCTCCCCGGGGAGAAGCCCCCCTGCAGGCTCTTACCTCCTGCCTGGGATCTTGGTGAACCCCCCGGGGGCCGCCCCATTCTTGCCTCTGCCCTGCACACGTGCACGTAGGACGCTCCCGTCCACCGGCCTCCCAGGTCTGCTCCGGCCCTTGGGGTGTGAATAGGACTGGGGCGGTGGGAGAGACCCCACCTTCCCCGATGGGGTCTGGGGTCGGTCTGGCACCTGCTCCCGGACCTCGCACAGCGGGAACCCCTGCAACCGACGGCCCCGTCGAGTGGGGTCAGGCTCCTGCTGGCCAGGGGATGCCCAGAGTACATGGTGCAGAGTACTGGGGCCCGGGGACAGGCAAGTGTCATAAAGGCACGGGGCCCCCCCAAGAGAAGACCCCCACGGGGTCTGTCGGGGGCCCCACTGCACCCCCGGTAAGAAAAAAAAGCTGACAAGGCCGGGGGGTTGCGAGGAGCCGGAGGCTTCCTAGATCCAGCAACTAAAAACCAATATAACGCGCAGCATCCTTGAGCAGGCAGAGGAGACCCAGGGTCTCTGGGGTCCGGCGCGACTGCAAAATAGTAAAAAAAAAAAAAAAAAAAAGCCAGGCAGGGGGCACCCCGACTTGGGCTGGGGACCTCTTGACCCGCAGGCAAGCGCTCATTCCCCTGAGCTACGCCCCCTGCCTTGCTGCGGGGGCCTCGGAACGGAACCTCCTTTGTGCCGTCCACCCCCACGCCAGCCGTGACGTCCTCAGGTTCCAGCCGCTTCCGGCCCGCCTCGCCCGTGTCCACTCTCCCGCCAGCCAGCCCTGGAGCGCCGGGCCCGGCTTGTCTGATGGCCCCTGTCCAGTCTCGGGGAAGGAACCCGCCCTCCTCCCCGTCTGACAATAAGACGCCCCCAACGCCTCCGCCTGGCAGGTAGCCGCCCCCCGGCCTCTCAGCATCACACTGTCCACGACCTGGTCAGACCCTGGTCCAAGGCTGACCCCAGCGATCCTGGGCAGATCCCCAGGCGGCCGAGAGGAAGGCAGGACTCTGCGGGACAGAGGTCTCTCTTCTCCTGCCCCACCTTGGGGAGCCGGCACACACACACACACACACACACACACACACACACACACACACACACACACACACCACTCGCAGGTCCTTCCAAAATAAGCTGATGATGCCCAGAATTTAGACAAAGGACAGTAACCTTAGGGTCTGGGAACTGGCATCTGACCCCTGAGCGTCTGGTTGGGGAACCCTGGAGAGCTCAGAGACCCACAAGGTGTGTGGGGGCCCCAGAGGGGTCTTATTTGTGGGGGAGAGGGCAGAAGGGGGGTTACTTTCTGTCACAGGCAGTTAGTTTTCTCTGTCCTTTAACACTCAGGTAACACGTTCACCTTTTTTTTTTTTTGGCAGGGAGTGTGGGGGGACATTGAACCACACCCCAGGATGCTCAGGGATCACTTCAGGGAGGGCTTAGGGAACCACGTGTGGTACCAGGGACCGACTAGGCCCAGCCACACGCAAGGCCAGCTCTCCACCTAGGGGACCAGCTCTCTGGCCCAGGACAGTCGCTTTAAAACTGTAGTCTAAGTTCAAGTACGTATTCCAGGAAGAACAAAGCATTGTCCCCAGCTGGCCACCTTGTTGCTGAGTGCCAAAGGCGGGCAGAGAATCTGAGGCACCTCTGGGTCAGGGAATGCAACGGGAAAGTCAAGCTCCCGTCCTCGGTGGACAGCAGGTTCCCCTGGGTGAGGCCAAGTCTGTTTGGTTAGGCAGGCTCTTAACCTCCTTGTCTGAAGTCCGGGCCCTGAGCACCTTGACTAAGTCTGGGTGGGGGCAGGTGTGCTGCACAGGGTCCTAGGATGCCCCACTGGGGGTCATGTTAGATGCTTGCTTCTGAAGTCTTTCCTAAGTTGAGGCCCTTATGCTGAGCATGAGCTCACTGTACTTTTTAAAAATAATTCTGGAGGCCAAAATGATAATATAGTGGATAGGCGTTTGCCTTCGGCTCAATCCTGGGTACCTCACATGGTCCCCCAAGCCCAGCAGGAGTGATTCCTGAGTGCAGAGTCAAGATAAACCCCTGAACACCCCCAGATATGGCCCACCAACAAAAAAAACTTTTTAAAAAAAATTCTGATGGCTCGGGGCCGATGCTCAGGGGTTACTTCTGGCTCTGCACTCAGGAACCACTCCTGGCAGTGCTCGGGGGACCATATGGGATGCTGGGATTCGAACCTAGGTCAGCCGCATGCAAGGCAAACGCCCTACCTGCCGTGCTATTGCTCCAGCCCTGATGTTTGTTTTATGGTCTAGCATATGTTCTGTCCTGGAGAGAGCTGTGCGTGCCCCTGAGAAGGTGTGCCCTGAGAGGATGGAGCACACTTTAGGTGTTGGTCTAGTCTAGAGTGTTGCTCGAGTCTTCTGTTTGCTTGCTTTCTTTCCAGTACTATTATTACTAAAACCAGGGTGCTGAACCCTCCTGCTCTTAGTGCTCAATTTTTGTTTCTCTCAAACTTAGATGTATTTGGTGCTATAGTCGGTGCATATAAGTTTATACTTAGTACTTCTTCCTGACAATTTACCATTTTTAATAATAAAATGTTCCTCTTTAGAACTAGTATGTCTGTTAAACATTTATTAAAACATAAAGGATTTTTGTCTTGGTTTAGCCAATTTTTTTGTGTGGTTGTTTGTATGATATATCTTTTCCCATCCTTTATTGTTTATCTGTTTGGCTATTTGAATCGAATGACCAAAAACAAGATGTTTTCACACCCAGGGCAACAACTCCTGCTTTTTGACTAGATGATTTAGTCTGCTCACATTCACATTATTAATGCTATGGTTAGGCTAGTCTGTTTACTTTTTATATTTTCTTTATAAAAATGTTGGTCTCATGGACCACCAACAGTCTCTCAACACATAGGCACATCCTAGCGCCTATGAGTGGATGGTCATATCCCTGTCAGCTAACCTGTGTTCCTAAGCTAGACTCGATGTGACTCAGAGGTGGGTCAGTGAAGATACAACTGCCAAGTTGAACCAAATAGCTTCTGGAGACTTCTGCTTATTGATTACAAACTGAAAACCACCCACTAGGTCAATATTGAATTTGGCAGCTAGAATTGGAACTGCCATGTGGCTATTAATTATAATTCTTTGAAATCTCCAAGCTCTGTCCTCACCGGTAAGTCAATTCAAGACCTTAATCAGCATGGTTTTGGAGTACCCACCCTCACAAATTTAAAATATTTACAATAACTCTAGTTTCTTAGACTTCTTCTAGAATATGGCAATAATTTGTTTTGTTTTGAGGGTCACACCCAATGGTGCTCAGAGCTTATTCCTGGCTCTGCACTCAAGGGTCACTCCTGGAGGTATTTGGGGGGACTAGATAGGGTACTGGGGATTGATCAGGGGTTTGCTGCATGCAAGGCAATTGCTCCACCCACTGTTCTATATCTCTAGCTCCCTAAGTTTTATGTATTAATTTAATAAAGGGGAAAATTACTCTGTCATAAAAGCCCTCTCAGTGGGCAGAGGACTCACCCAATATGAACTCCCTCTATGTTCTAAGTGTACATTCTCCATCTCTTCATTCCAAAAATTCAAAATATGTGAACCAGAAAATTCCAGAATATTTAACTGGGGTCTGGCCAGAGCTATGGTGGTCACTTTGGGGGTGTGGGAGTGACTGCTGGAGCTTTGTTAGGGTTGGAGCTGGCCCTCCCCCATCCTGCGATCACCCTGGAAGTCTCAGCTGAGAACAGGTATTCAAGACATATTTTTTTAATGCGCATCATTTTAACATTTATTTCTACAATGTAATATTAAAATGCCTGCATCCCCACCAGAACAAATGTTCACGCCAAAATGTGCCTCTTTGAAATATCTGCACTGATATCTTTAGAGATTTATTGATAGGCCTGGAGTTTTAAGCCAAAATAAACCCGTGTACCAGAAAATTTTGACAGATTAGGTTCTCTGTGGAGCTCAGCCCCGAAGTGGTGAGGTCTGGCTGGAGGCATGGTGCAGCTTTAGGGTATGGGAGCATCATTGGGGCTTTGCTAGGACTGGAGATATGACATGGTTTTAGATTGCATGGTAGGACTCATTTGAGAATTCCTATGTAATAAATAAATTCCTTGTATGTTTCCCCATTGTGGGATTAACCAACCACCTTTATTCCAATTTTCTGCCATATAAACATCTGAATATATCCCAGAAAAAAAGGGATCAATTACATCATGCCATTTTCGACACTGGAGAAAGAACTGTTCCTCGGAACATGTGACAAAAGAGGCATCAGAGGGGTCGGTGTCCTTGTCAACACGAACTTGGCCATGAGCATTGATTCATATGAATGCCTAACAACCCGAATCGGACGATTACACTTGAATAGATGTGGCTCACTAACGGCAGTTTCTATCTTCGTTTTCTATGCACCAACATTCAATTATGATAAAGGAGAAATTGAGAAGTTCTACATGGAGCTGGAAGTTCTATAAAGAAGACCATGCCTTCTACAAGATCATTGTTGGTGATTCTAATGCCAGGATAGGACCGAGAAGATCAGCCGAAGAACTCCACATAGGGACCCATGGCCTAGAATGGAATGAACAGGGTGAGAAACTGAGTTCATCATGTCGACCAAGACCATCCAGGGTAACTCACAGTTCCAGAAGGCTGAATCTAAATGTTGGACTTGAGAGTCTCTGGATGGACGGTTCCACCACAAAATTGACCACATCATATTCAGTTGATGGTTTTGCCTGACCAATGTCGCTGTTGTCCCAAAATTCCAAATGGGATCGAACCACCATCTCCTTCATGCAAAATTCTACTTCACGGAGCGGGGAGAAAGGGCTGCAAAGTTTAAGAAGAGAACTCTCAGAACGACCACCAACTGGGAACTTTTTGGCACTATTGCTGCAACAATGGAAGATGCCGTCGTTGACAACATTGACAAGGAATACTGTGTAAACTCACACAATGGGGGCACGGCATGCAGCGGCGGTGGCTCTATCTCTCCCACCGCCCGCGTTCGGTAGTCTCACCCTTCTCCCATCCGGGGAGGTCAACCCGGGGAGGTCAACGGCGATGGTCAGGCAGAGGAAGGAACGAGGGCCAGGCTGGTAGGTATTAGTCGTAGTTTATTCTGATTCTCTCCTCATCTGCCTCTGCTCCCGTCTCTCTCTGACTCTCCTCCTCTCTGCCCAATCTACCGTCTCCTTATATCTCTCTCCAAGAGGAATTGGGGGAACAATTACTCATAGGTGCGGTCACAATCAATAGGGGTAGAACTCTTAGCCTCAGGGAAGGCCACGCCTAGGACAGATCCTTTCTCAGCAGGAGGACCAACCCTAGAGCAGAATCCCATGAGTGCGCCTCTCCTCTCCTTGTCCGACAAGCATACAAGCATATATAATATGAATCATTTTGTATGGATACAGTAAGAAATATCTTAAACTTATAGAATTGCTCTCCTAGGGCCATCTCAATCTCAGAC
>JAOXYA010000009.1:2234071-2247475 GCA_028565675.1 Sorex palustris | reverse complement strand
TTTAATTCTGAGAATTGAAAATTTTAATTATTTGTCAATTTTTATTAGGTTCTATAATTTAGCTATTTAAGAATTTGAGGATCCTTTGAATGTCAGGGGTACTTTTAAAAACTTTCATTTCTGATCATGCTTAAGATTTTCTCATTTTTTTTATCAAGTTTGTTGAGCTTTTGCCAATCTTGAATATCTTTCTTTGAATTAGGTCTTGTTTTAAACTTTTTAATTTATGATTTCTTTCTACTCTAATTTTCATTGTTTTACTCCTTCCACTAATTTTGAGTTTTACTTCTCTTTTCTTTGTGTGAAGTTATATTGTTTTCTTGAGAGTTTTGCTTTTCTTTCCTAACCTAAATCTACTCATCTATGAATTTTCCACTTAAATTCTTTGTATTGTATCTAATACATTGTGAAACCTCTTTTCTCCTTAGGAATCTTTTCCAGGATTTTATACTTCATCTTTTATTTTCTCTCATTGACTTAGTAGTAGCATGCTGTTTCACTTTCAAATGTTTTAGTTGCTATCTGTTTGGTCCCTAACCATCTTTCTATTGTGATTGTTTCATAGTTTCAAATTGTTGAAATCTGAGAAGACATTTGGTATGGTTTTGATATTTATCACTTTAATAGCAATGATCTCTCCTGGAAAAATATTTCATGTTCACTAGAGAATTTTGTGCAGAGCCATGAACATTTCTATTAAGTCCAGCTCTTCCAACTTCTCAGTTAAGGTTGTTTTGTTGTTGACAGTCTGTCACTTTGATCTGCCCATTTGTGAGGATTGCGTTTTAAATTGCTATTAACGTTTTGTAATTGATGTCTCTCTTCAGATCTGTTAATATTTTATACTTTTATTATTACTTTTGTATTATTATGTTAATGAGTGTGAGATCCTCTTTGTTCATTTACATAAACTATGAACTTGAAATCTATTTTCAATGTATGCCTGGTGGTTCCTGCCTTATGAAAGCATTTATCAGCTCAGTTGTTTCCTAACCTGTTAGAATGAGTCTCTGTTTGTCACTGAAGCTCAATTGATGGTCCTGATGATATTAGAATGTTTGATTTTTATACTTTGATCCATTCTGCATGCCTTTGACATTTAGTGCAATTGTTGCTATAAAGGAAGTAATTTTTCCATTTTTTTCTATTGGGATTCTGTATATTATTAGTTGTTTTTAATGTTTCTTTATTCATTCATTCTCCCCACCTCTGATATATACCTCTTTATGTAGTGGTTGTATTGTTTGTCGCTTTAATTTTGCTTACTCCAAAATAACTATTTTGAGGTTCCCATGAAACAAGAAAAGTCTGTTTCTTCTAAGACTCTCCATAGTCCCTTCCTTCCCACATTTATGTGTTTTTATAATCTTAGTACTTCCAAAGTGATTAAGTTTCCCTTGCTTTATAAAAGACCAGCATTTTTTATGGAGACAATTTAGTGACTATGATTGCTTTAAGTGTTGTTCTTCTGAAAACCTGTTTTCACTCCTTGCTTTTTGAATTAAAGTCTTATTGGGCAGAGTATTCTTATGTGAACATGTTTTCCATTCAATATTTTAAATATTCCATTCTTGGACTTTCCACTGAAAAACACACTGATAGTTTTATGGAGTTTCCTTATATGTGACTCTCTTTTTTTTTATTGCATTTGGGATTCTTTAGCTTTGATTTTACTTTTTATTGAATTTTATATATGCATGTCATGTTTAATGCATTTTATATATGTGTGCCTGTCTTGTTTTGTTATATTTTATTTGGAATTCTTTGAAGTTTGTGTTTGTATAACTCCTTCTTACACTCTCAGGATTAATATTTTTTCAGATTAAAGTTTTTATCCTATTTTTATTTCTTCAACTTTGGAACTTCTATAATATGAATGTTTTCCTCTTGATGATGTTTTATAATTCTCTTATGTTATCTTTTATTTCAATACATGTTTTTCTTTTTTTATGATTGTAGTTTAGGTAATAGAGGTCAGGAAGTATTTTAAGTTTATACAATTTATGTATAAATTTTTTAACACAATCAGTATCAAACTGCCCATGACCCTCCCCCACTTCAGCTCTGTCATTTCTGGTCTTAATTTTTTTTCTCACAATCTTGCTTCCAATGATTAAATTTTAATTTGGTACACATTATAGAAAGAAGCCTCGTTTTACACAGCTGCTGTGAGTGGTCCTATTTTTTTGGCTGGCACGTCCTAAATTTTTGACATACGGTAAATTCCTGAGCTGTTCCTGATAAACATGGAATTAACAACTCTTCACCATAAAATTCTGCCCCTGAGTTTAGGCTCACAGGAAGGCTAAGATAATGGGAAATACCTAAGGTAAAAGGCTAGACAAGGATCTGTTAGATCCTTTCATCCTCTGCAAGGATAAGGAAAACCCTTATCTTTAACTTCCCTCTATTCTCCGTAACAGAAAGACCCAGTTTTCCTTGAAAAAAATAAAAAAAAAAAAACCAGAATGAGCCATAGTTAACTTAGTCAAATATTATGTTCCACCCCACCTAGAAGTTCCTTTCCTTTTCTGTTCTACTTTCCAATAAACTTTTCTGCTTCCCAACTCTGAGTCTAAGCATCTTTATTTGTCATTATTTTCATTCTTGAAAATATTTAAGAACCTGGAAATTACTAACTTACTGAGACCTGTTGCCACAGATTCTGCCTCATCATATTGCCTCATCACTTATTGCCTCTCATAGCTACATCATACATACTTTGTGCCATCCACCTATGCCTTGCTCTTAACTCAACCTTATTACCATCCAGCCCCTTCTGGGTCCCCCAATCTTCCACTCTCATGTTTATATTCTAATTTCTAAGGTTTATTATCAATTAGTATTGTCCAGTTATTGTTTGTCTAAATAGCAAATATAAGTGAGATGTCTTTGACTTATTTCACTTAGCATGATATCCCCCCCCCACACACACACACACACACAATGTCATCCAAGCTGCAGTGAACGTCATGACTGTTTTTTCCTAGTGGATACACACAGTATTACACTGTACATATATGTCCCTACTTCTTCAATCCATTAATCTGCTGTTGCTCTGCTGTTGACCCCTTAAGATATTTCCTCATTCTGGCTGAAGTACTAAGAGCTATTATATATATATATAGATATATATATATATTACATATATCATTTCAAATCAATATGTTTGTATTTGGGGCTAGATGCATAACAATGGGGGAACTAGATGATGCATGGGTTCTATTCTTACTTATTTTTTTTTTGGAAAAATCTTCATAGTTGTTCTCATCAGGTTGGTTGATAGCTAAAGGATCAGTGCCATGGCTAGTTGAAGAGACTTGTATTGTAGCTGGTGATTGAACCGACTCAGGGACTGTGAGCAAGCGAAATTAAAAGGCTCTATACTTGAAAGAATGCAGAGCATATGTGGGGCCCATCCAAACTGCTCAAACTTTGCCAGATTCACTGGGTGCTTCTGTCTGGGGGCCTGGCTTGCTTCTTAGCAATCAGATTTGCAGGTCAGTTTGTCTCTTAGGAGTATATTCTCTTGACAATTGTATCTCGATTCCAAGACACTCAGTGAGGATGAGAGGAAGTGTATTCTGGAACCCTTATGTTCTCCTGCCATAGCCCTTCTAGAGCAAGGTCACAAAAACTTCAACAAAACTCTATTTCCATAATGGTGACACACCCTTGGTACCCTCCAAGCCAGCCCTATATAGCCCTCAGTTTCCGGGATCAATTTTCAATCCTTAGAAATCTCTCCATTCCCCTGACCCTGAAAGGGCCTCTAATACTGCACCGTTGGGAAGGATGAGTAAGGAGAGACTACTACATTCTCAGGACTGGGATGAATGGAGTTGAACAATGGGATGACCGTGATTCCGTGATAAATCCTTAATTCTGCTTTCCCTATTTTGACTATATCTAGTCATGTTTTCTGCCTTGCTTTTTACCTTTAAGTCTATGAACAGCACCCTTAGTTTATATATTCTTCTTGATCTCAGAGGTATGTAGAGAGAGACAGTGAGTGTGTACAATACAAATACCACTGACATCATTTTCAGGGACTGTATCAATCTAGCTTGGAGACCATGTTGTTGTTGCTTTTCTTTGCCACAAAACCAAGCACCAGTTTATGTTGTACCAGGTAACTATTTTCTGGCCTTTGACTCAATGTTCCACATGTCCATTGTAGATACAATGTCTCTTGATTTTCTCAAAATATTTCACTCCTTTAACACCCAAGAGTAGTCAAGAAAAGTGCCAGGAGGTTCACTCTGTGGCTTGGAGATCAGATGCACATGCCAGGGAGAAAGGCAGTTCAGATAAAAAAGGGAACACCAAGTAAAGGGTGTTGGGAGAATCCTCCTAGGATGGGAGATGCATGCTGAAAGTAGACTATAGACTGAACATGATTGCTACTCAATGCCTCTTTTGCAAACCACAGCATCCAAAAGGAGTGAGAGAACAAAAGGGAATGCCCTGCCACAAAGGCAGCATAAAATGGAGCGGGGGGAGGGATACTGGGATCATTGGTGGTGGATAATGGGTACTGTTGGAGGGATGGGTACTTGTTCATTATATAACTGAAACCCAAGCACAAAAATTTGTATGTCTACAGGTGTACCTCATGGTGTTTCACTAATAAAAATTTTTAAAGAATCCCACTTTGATTGCAAGAGATACAGTGATGACAGTGCTGCTCTGACTTTGAGTATTTTATATACTTGGGGGACAAAATGAAAAATTCTGCTATCATATTACCTTAAAGTTATCTAAGTTATCTTCAATATTTTTTAAAATTGGGTAATATAATTACCGACATAAAAGTGCACTGAACTTCTTTGAGAATATGCAAATTTTTAACTATTCCATTAGTTAACAGTTGTATCTTCGAAGTGAAAGTTTTCTTCATAGAGGTTACAGCCATTGCAACTTGGATGTCCTGGAGGTCAGCAGTACAATACCAGCACCAGTGGACAATTTTAAAACATTAAAAAACACCAATGAGGGGCTGGAGCAATAGCACAGCGGGTAGGGTGTTTGCCTTGCACACATCCGACGTAGGTTCGATTCCCAGCAACCCATATGGTCCCCCAAGCACCACCAAGAGTGATTCCTGAGTGCATGAACCAGGAGTAACTCCTGTGCATTGCTTGGTGTGACCAAAAAAGCAAAAAAAAAAAAAAACACCAATGATCCAGCAGTATAAAACATTATTTAAAAAAAATTTCTTTAATCACCATGAGAAAGTTAAAAGCTTTTATGCTTGGGTTACAATCACACAATGATCAAACACCCATCCCTCCACCAGCGCACATTCCCCACCACCAATCTCTCCAGTATACCCCCTCTTTCCCACCCTCACCCTGCCTCCATGGTAGACAACATTCCCCATACTCTCTCTCTCTACTTTTGGGCATTATGGTTTGCAATACAGACACTGAGAGGTCATCATGTGTTGAAAGTAGATAATGGAGAAAACACTCCTGATGAAACTAAGGTATCATACAAGAATGAAGATAGTTATGTTCAGACACAGTAGAACTGGCCTTGTATCCTCCATGAAAACTCACTTCAAACCTCTCATCCTCAGAGAAGAATCAACATTGGGACCACTGAAAAAGATTCTTGAAACCCTTTAGACTCCTTCCTCTTACTTACTCACCACAATTTATTTTGCCACCAATTCTGTGACCTCCTAGTCTCAATCTATGACCTAGAGGGATAAGGAGACAAGACTGTCATCTTCCAGCTTGCCAAGTTCTGAATAGGCCTGTTTTTCTTGCACCAAGTCCTATATTTTGAACATTGACGTTCAGATGGCTACTACCTAAATTTGGATTTGGTTACAAGTTATGATGATGCATATCAAAAAGACTGGAAACAATCGATGTTGGGGATGATATGGTGATCTAGGAAACACTCTCTCACTTTTGTGGGATTCTGTCAGGCTTAGCCTCTGTGGAAAGTATGACGATTTTTCATAAAGCACATGCAGAACTTTCATATGACCCAGTGACTCAATTTCCTGGTATTCTTTCCCAAACACTAAAACGTTACAAAGATACATGCACACCTATATTCATTACAGCTCTTACTAAAATAGCCAAAATGTGGGGAAAAAAACAACAGCAGATGAATGGATAAGGAAAAACATGGTATATATACATAATGGAATGCTATGCACCTATAAAAAATCATGCAGTTTGTGGAAACTTGGATTAAACTGGAGGATATCAAGTTAAGAAGAAAATATCTGGTTCTGGGGCTGGAGCAATAGCACAGTGGGTAGGATATTTGCCTTGTACGTGGCCGCCCCCGGTTCCATTCCCAGCATCCCATATGGTCCCCTGAGCACCGCCAGAGGTGACTCCTGAGTGCAGAGCCAGGAATAACCCCTGTGTATCTCTGGGTGTGGCCCAAAAAGTAAAAAAAAAAAAGAAAAAGAAAATATTTGGGGATGTAGAGATAGTACAGCAGATAAGTCGCTTTCCTTGCACATGGCTGACCTTGGTTCAGTACCTGGTACCACTTATGGTCCACTGAGTCTATTGGGAATTACCAATGATTGCAGAGGTATGAATAAGCCCAGAACACTATAGGGTGTGCCCCTACTTCAACAGTAACAACAAAAACCATCAGAGAGAGGAAAAACATAAATTACTCATCTGTTGAAAATAA
This sequence comes from Sorex palustris, assembly GCA_028565675.1. Classification (NCBI taxonomy): domain Eukaryota; kingdom Metazoa; phylum Chordata; class Mammalia; order Eulipotyphla; family Soricidae; genus Sorex; species Sorex palustris. Next base: position 2,240,806 of record JAOXYA010000009.1, on the reverse strand, counting down.
AGAGAAAAAATAAGGGAATAGATACTATAAATAATGACAAACTCTTGTTCATGTATTATAGAGGCAATTTACAAGCAGAGGAATAATGACTGAAGGAAATAAAGATTGGACTAGAGATGACATGGGGGAGAGTGGTACAGGATGTTGGGGACTTTGCCGATGAGGAAGTTGGGGAGGGGGTTGTAGTAACGGTGCATCAATACAATACGTATTATCTCTACTATGTACATCTTTCCTAAACTATAGTAATTTATTTGTAATAAATGAGTTATTTAAAAGGAAGAAAAGATATGAGCTAGACCTCCTCTTAAAGGTAGTACTGAATAAGGATACCAGGACCAATGAACATTTTTAGATAATAGGCCTTCAATCACCTTAATTATTTTCTGACACCAAGTCACTACAGCTACTTGTTTTCTTAAATAATATGTGTGGATTTACTGAAATCCCCATAGTCATTCCGTGTAAAGGTATTTAAAGGAGTTATTTCTATTATTATTCTCTTATAATTTGTAGGTAAGAAGAGGGTGAATTAACCTAAAGAGAATTACAAAAAATAGTCAAACTTTATCATATTTTACCCTGTGCTAGAGTGACATAAGTCTATCAAAATTAAAATTTCTTTTTTAGCAATAAATTGATGTTTAAAATAAAAAAAATCTTTAAATGTTAAGTTAAAGAATTGGTTGAAGAAACCCTAATTATAGGTGACTCTTAAATAATGTTTTTGGGAACTTTCTCTACCCCATTTTTAGAGAACTACAAGCTCAGGGAAATAAGAAAAACAAGCATATTTTCAAATCTAAGCTCTCCAAGGAAAACCATCGTTTCACAATACTGAATCACGATTCCAGGAATCATCTGTACACCTACATTCTATATAGAGTTTTAAATGTTTGGCACAAAGTAGCAGGATAATCTGACTCCCTGTGAACTGTCAGAAAGATAAAGTTAAAGGTTTCTGCCACTTTTCTCCCCCCAAAAGAATGTATTCAAGCTTCATTTCTGGTGGTTTATATTCTATATATAAGCATTTGAATATTACCCTTGTATTATGTGTATATTTGAATAACTCCTTGTATTGATGTACTTTGAAGAAAAAAATCTTTGGAAATCCAAACAATATGTTCAAGAATGCAAAATTGGGTTTTAGTAAACTGAGTTGAACATAAAAGTGATGCTGAGAGGAAAAGAGCAACAGAATGTTTCCTGGTGGCTGCGTACGATTGTTTTATTAGATTTGATAAGACTAAACAGTCCAAAGGTTTGACAGTCCTGACACCTGGCATATGAAAGATGGAATTCCTGAATGGAAATTATTCTTATTGAACTTCTCTAAGGAGTTTTGTCTGGAAAGCAGTATCTTTTCCAAAGCCAATACATTCTCGGCACTCCTTCAACTGGCTGAAAAAATGAGGTACTGAATTCTTTGCTTAATAGGAAATCTACTGTTGTTTTAATACATATTTTTTGGAACCTTTTTTTAAAAAAAGTTCTGTCATCACTTTTCCTTTGTGGAAATAAATATGACACCATATGGAAAAAAGTTATAGTTCCATATGTAAAGAATAATATTCTGCATTTAAAGATGAACTAAATCTAACCTCCATTTAAGGATTAGAAAATATTAAAAAGACACAATTATTTATATATTTCATGGTTGCTACTCAAATTATCAAAATAATATTCAATCATTATTTGTATATGTTTACATAAAATCACATGTCTTACAATGAGAATAATAAGATATGTTTTATGCAGCAACATTATTTATCTTACTCATTCTACTGTGTGATATACAACAGATCCATTATTGTACTGCAGATCAGCTATTTATATATGATTCAGTTCAAAGAACATATTCCTATTCTCATACTACTTAAATAATGAAAGACAGAAAACCAAATAAAAAGAGATCATAAATCAAAATGCTACAGATGTTGAAAAGAAAAAGTGCTTTTTTGGTCTGTCAGTGTATCCATGAACTTTTAAGTTATGCATTAATGAAGAAGGGTGCAATGGTTGAAAAAAAATGTTATAGATTAATTGAACAAAGAAATACAGGTACTTTTAGATTCTATTTAGATCCCAGTGGAGAAATTTATCCATTTGAAAGTTCTATGACATAAGATTATTTTGAAACTCTGAATACCAGCTCTACAGAATTCCATACTCATCCAAAGGCACCACTATGAGGCCTCTATGAAGGATAGGGTACCAAAGGGTATTTTATATCTTCACTACTCTAAGCCATTCGAATATGTTCATATGAGATTAATGGTAGCAGGTTATGGACTAGGATTAATGAGTTGAAAAAAATAATCCAAGTGAAATTCCATCCTAGATATGATTAACATCACTTATTGAAGTGGATCAAATGATATAAAACTCACTTCCTTCAGAGATATCCCATTTAGTCTTTGATCCTAATTTGATCTTCCATTACCTTTCACTGAATTTTCTCTGGTCTCTAAGAAAATATCCATCTCTTGTCCCACATGAAGATACTACTCATATCTCAGCTTGTATGTACAATTTTATTAAAACAAAATCAAAATAGAAAAGAAGGTGAGTTTTCCTGTCACATACACAAATTTGGACTTTGCTGGAGAGATAGTGTAGGGAGTAAGGTGCTTTGCCTTCATGTGGCCAATCCAGTTTAGTCTCTAGCAAAGCATCTGGTCCCTCTGATACCCACCAGGAGTGATCCCTAATCATAAAGCAAGAATTAAGCACTGAGCACCACCTCCCCTCCCCTCAGTATGGGTTTATGTCATCTGTTTTTGCATCTTAATTTCACATATTTAAGTGAGTTGTTCATACAAATTCATTAAGAACATATTTTTCACAACCAAGTATACTCTAATTATTAAAGAGGAAAAAGTTAATATTTCCTATTATATGAATTGTGATAAAAATCATTGTATTTCCCAATCTTTATAGTATCACTGTATCACACTTTTTGTCTTTATTCAACAGAATTATCTTCTGACTATTAAAAAATTTCACATATAATAAATTCTCTGACCAATAACAAACTTTATTATAATAAATTTTCTCTCTCTTTCTCACTCTCTCTCTCTCTCTTCCCACCAATACAAACACACACCTCCCCTATCATACTGTCTCTAGGAATAACTACAGATTTTTTTAAATTTATTTATTGAATCACTGTGAGAACAGTTACAAAGCTTTCAGGTTTAACTCTTGGTCATAGAAAGATCAAACACCCATCCCTGAGCCAGGCTCTGGGCCCCAAGCTTTCCTGTCTTTATCTCAATGATTCCTCCAAGCTACTACTTCCTACAGAACCAAGTACTCAAGCTGCTAGAGTATAATAAAGGGGGCAGAGTTGCTTCTTCCCCAGGTCAGTCATTACTCAAACCCAGGACTTGGCTTTCTCCACGCATGGGCCCCAGGCGTCCTCTAGGACCCTGGGACGCTCACATTCCTGAGCCTCTTCCTGTTCATCCCCAACACTGTACCTGGTCTTCTTCTTCCCCCAGGTTGTAGCCCCCACAGACACCATGTACCCGTAGGGGGCGTGGTCTCCATAGAAGTGGGCATGGCCTCTGTAAAAGTGGGCATGGCCTAATTTTGAGCTGCAGGTAGTTTACCCATACCCAGCAGTCTTGTGTAACATCTTAGTCTCCATACCTCCACACCAACAGGAAGAAACAACGCAATTCCCACCATGAGTTGAGGATGATGAAGAGTCTAGAAGCCTCAGTAGGTGTCACTCACCTAAGGGACCTCTCAAAATAATTCAGATACAAAGTAATGAAGATGTTCAATGAATTCAATGAAATAGTGAGACAGATATCCAGTAAATTAAAGGAGGACATGAGAGAAACAATCAAGAAAATACAGGAATAAATGAAAGCAGAAATTAGAAAGCTACGCACAGGAATGTCACGAATAAAAGATTCGGTAGATGAAATAAAAAACTCAGTCTGTGCCCTCAACAGTAGAATGGTGACAGCTGAGGACAGAATCAGTGAGTTGGACGATCAGCTGCACAAAGCCTACAGGCAACAACAAACAATGGCAAGAGACCTCAAAATAGTTCATTGGGAATCAGAGTCCTAGGAGATGATTCCAAGAAGAACAACATTAGAATCATTGGAGTACCAGAAGGTTAGGGAAACAATCCCAATGAAAAAGCCATGGTTAAACAAATCATTGCTGAAAAGTTCCCAGAGCTGGACAATGCAACTATTCAGATTCAAGGAGCCTGAAGGGTGCCAGCTAAAAGAGACCCTAACAAAAACACGTACTGGATAGGAATGTCAACTTGTTCAGTCTCTATTAAAAAATCATAGAAACTTCTTAAAAAATTAAAAATATAACTCCTACATAATCCAGCAATGTCACTCATTGGTGTTTATACAAAAAAAACCCCAAAAAAATTAACTTGAAAAGATAAATGCACTCCTATGTTCATTGCAGTACTATTTATAATAACAAAGATCTGTAAACAACACACGAGCCCAGAAAGATGAACAGATAAATAAGTTGTAGTATAGGTACAGCATGGAACACTATTTAGCTTTAAGAAAAGTTGAAGTCTTATTTTTTGCTGCAATATGCTGAGAATGTATGGCAAAGAAGAGATAAATATCTAATGATAATACTTATTGGTGGCATATAAATAAATCAATGGAATAGATAATATCCACTGAAAACAAACTTTTAGATTCTGATCACAGAATTGAGATTCTTGGGGTATGGACGGGTTGCAGAGTGGACTGAAAGAGTTCCCTGGACAGTGGTGCAAGGATATTGACACTTTGTGGTGGGTGTTGTGTGGCAACATTGTACTTCTGAAGTATAAATATTTACACTCATAAACATCAATGAAAAATAAATTTTCAAAAATAATTGAAAAATAAATTAGCATACTGTCCATACTTCAAAGCACATTTGTCAAATAAATTTTAAAAGGTTTTAAAGATGCTTAAAGCAAAAGCCTGTGTCAGGGTCTGGCACATGGTTGTTAATATGATTGATGCATGCTCTGACATCGGATAGGGCTTTACCTGTCAATATACAAAGACAAAGGGATAATGAATGAAAAGGGAGTGTATGAACAGGCACAGGAATAACTTACAGAGCCTATAAGTGAGGAATGTCCTGGAGGCAAAGGAAATTGGGAGAGGAATATTGTTCCCTGGAGTTTCCCTCTTTCCTTCCTCTGTACTTCTCTCTGTCCACTGGCACCTAATTTCTTTGCTTCCCTGACTGAAGACAGTATACAGGTCTTTGTCATCCCTGCCATGAATTCTACTTGTTTTTTTAAATTTTTTTTTTAATGTAGGAGTACTGCTATTTATTCAGCCACTGATTAGCTGATTGAATTGGACATGAACTCCAACTTACTTTTTTTCATTTTTTATAATTTTATTTATTGAATCACCATAAGAGCAGTTACAAAACTTTCAGGTTTAAGTCTCGGTCATACAATGAAACACCCATCCCTTCACCAGTGCCCATTCTCCACCACCAGAAACCCCAGTATACCCCCATCCCTCACCCTCCCCCTACCTGTGGGGCAGATGATTTCCACATTACTCTCTCTCTTTACTTTGATTATATTCCATATTTTGACATCAGACCCACCATCATTTTTTTCTTTTTGGGTCACACCCGGCGATGCACAGGGGTTACTCCTGGCTCTGCACTCAGGAGTCACTCCTGGCGGTGCTCAGGGGAACATATGGGATGCTGGGAATCGAACCCGGGTTGGCTGCGTGCAAGGCAAAAGCCCTACCCGCTGTGCTATCTCTCCAGCCCAGACCCACCATTATTAATTGAAATTTTTTTTTAATTTTTATTAGTGAAACACCATGAGGTACAGTTGTAGACTTACCAATTTTTGTGCTTGGGTTTCAATTATACAGTAATCAAGTACCCATCCTCCACCAGTGCCCATTTTATACCACCACGGATCCCAGTATCCCGTCTCACTCTGCCTCTGTGGCAAGGCATTCCTTTTGGGTGCTGTGGTTTTCAAAAAAGGCATTGAGTGGCAATCATGTTCGGTCTATAGTCTACTTTCAGCATGCTTCTCCCATCCTGGGTAATTGGAATTTTACCCCAACACTCAGATCTGTCAATAAAGCAACCATAGGCAATTTGTTTTCTATTGCTGGTTATGAATAACATATGATGTCACATGGTCACAGTAGTAGCCACGTGATTTTGGAGCTCCGAAATTTTAACAGTTAAATCTTGAGGGATTTCTGCCAAAACCTACTGGCCTCCAAGATTTGTCCCTGAGTCTCTTGGATCTTGGCCATTAAGCAGCTTGATCAGGAGCCAGAGAGGCCATTCGTGGGCACTGACTCAAGGTCTTGTTGGGGTGGGGAGAAAAGGGCTGGCTCCACCCCCATCCTGTGAGGCCCTGCGTGTCTCATCACTGTGACACCAAACCTGACTGTCCAGTGGCCTCTGGAAGGTGGCAGCCACCATGCCGCCAAAGGGAAGCAGGTAGAGGGACAACACCCTTTCCCCTCTGGGGTGGTCCAACGCCAGTAACCCATTGCGGAGACCCAGTGCATCTCTGCCAAAAGCCGTTGGGTTCCTAGATTTGTCTCTGAGCCTCTGGGATCATGGCCATTAAGCAGTTCAATCAGGAACCAGAGAAGCCATGCCTCCAATTATATAGCTGAGCCCGAGGTGGTTTGTGGGTATGTCTCCCACATACCTAACTTTTGGCCATTTACTTTCTTGGTA
>JAOXYA010000009.1:2079894-2090290 GCA_028565675.1 Sorex palustris | reverse complement strand
TCGATTTGCTAGAGCGGGCCCAGTAACGTCTCCATTGAAGACTTTTGTTGTTACTGTGTTTGGCATATCGAATACATCACAGGTAGCTTGCCAGGCTTTGCCGTGTGTGGGCGAGATACTCTCGGTAGCTTGCCGGGCTCTCCGAGAGGGGCAGAGGAATCAAACTCGGGTTGGCCAAGTTTGCTGTGTGCAAGGCAAATGCCCTACCACTGCGCTACATTTCTAATTTATACCAACTCTTTAAGAACAAGTAACTTTGAGCAACCTAAATGCTCAAAGGGTTGCTCAAAGTTAAAGTTCAGTAACATCTACTTTTGTATTGCATGCCATAAAACACAAACAGCATAGATTATAAGCACCTTCAACATTGTTTTATTTTCATAGTCACTCCGTCACAGGGTTCTTGCAAGTCAGTGGGAAACTACTTCTCACTGATGAAAGAAAGAAAGAAAGAAAGAAAGAAAGAAAGAAAGAAAGAAAGAAAGAAAGAAAGAAACTCTCTGCTTAATTTCTGTTTTTTCTTTCTTTTCTTTGTTAAAGGTGAAAGTCTGGTTCCAGAACAGGCGAATGAAGTGGAAGAGAGTGAAAGGAGGACAGCAAGGAGCTGCAGCCCGAGAAAAGGAACTGGTGAATGTGAAAAAAGGAACCCTGCTCCCGTCAGAGCTTTCAGGAATTGGTGCAGCCACCCTCCAGCAGACGGGGGACTCTCTAGCAAATGAAGACAGCCACGACAGTGACCACAGTTCAGAGCATGCACACTTATGATAAATAGAGAAGATAAGCTCCATTCTCAGGAAAGAAGTATTGTGATGGCAAGCCTTACTCAAACATCGTTTACAGAGAGAGATGACTATGACAGTAATTTTTAATATTATTAAATCCAGGCATCTCCAGTCTATTTTCAATGAGTTCTAGGGGGTTTACACTAAGTGCCACTATTAAAGATACCTTTACAGCGAAGATGGAGGTGATCTTGCTCTGATCACCTTTGGGATGTATTTGTTGTGTGTATGACAGCAAGTATGTGTTTGCTTTTGCTTGCACTGAAAGTTAATTTTCTATCAAGAACAAACCATGAGACATTTGTATTCAAGATGCTTCCAGAATGAAGAACCGGAAGATGAACTTGCAGATAACATTCCAGATGTACGAGGTCATGAGTATGAAGTGGGCAGGTATTTTGCTTTTGCTTGCACTGACAAATTGCTTTCTAGAATAAACCATGAAACATTTATTCTAAACAGCCACAGTGCCTGAAATCACTTTAAGTGGATAAAAAAATGTATTTTAACTCTGTATATATTACCCTTAAATCATTTTCCTGTCTTCACTATGTTTAGCAATGCATTCATATTAGCTGATGAAAATAGGCAATCACGATGACAACCAGAATCAACTTCTTGTCTTTTTATACATTTTGTCATCCCAGAAACAATCAACACATTCTTCCTTGTGTTCAAGTAGAAAAAAGTACTTTAGAGTCTGATAGGACATATTGTACCACAGACAAAACAAATCTTATGTTGCATTTTCTATCAACTGCTGCTAATACATTATTATAAAACTTACCTAGCTCCTCAATTCTTCCTCTCTTATAGCTTGAAAAAAATTAGGATCATAAACAAGCCAGTTACCTTGCAGAAGTTTTTTTTTTTTATATTTTAAAAACTCATCTGGTTTTTATTCCTATAAAATGATAGCTGTTGCAAATACATTTTAATTAACAAGGAAGTGTTTTCCCCTTGTATTGCAATAATGTTAAACAAGTGTCAAAATAAAATTGATTCCTCAAGCCGGTAGATGATACAAATTTTGAATGTGTTCAAATTAAATTCAGTGCATATATATTTTTTCATACATGATGTATCACACAGAACAACAATCTTTGTATCTTGTAAAAAGAAATGTGTTTAATAAATGATCCTTTGTAAATAATTCTGGCTTCTCTTACTGCAATTTCCTAAATGCCCTACGTATTTTAATATAAATACTTTAAAAAGTACCAAATGTATCTGCAATTTGGGAATTCAATAACCATAATGAATAAGTCATCCATATTTTATTTTGTAAATCAGTTATTAAATAATCAAAGACTATAAGAGCATTTTATTTTAGCTATTTTCTTATTTGAAGAATTTGTCAAATGGACTTCTTGTATGCCTTATAAAATTGAAAGTAAAGTTAGAAAAAAAATTTATTGAAAGTAAAGATGAACAAGTCATATTTCAAGTTATAAAGACCAGATATTAAACAATCCAATGAATATCTCTAGGCAGAATATCAAATAATTATTTCTTCGACTGATGTGAAAATAAGCTAAATAAGCAACCTACTCTTATCACATTACCAGTGAAATATGTCAAGGAAAATAATATTATACTGTATTTTGTATTATGCATGATTATACACACATTGGATATCTAAGTCCTATTTTTAACATTATAAGTCTGGGTTTCTTTTTGTCTTTATTTTAAACAGACGTGTTTAGGAACATCCAGTAACTCCCAACCCCAAATAATTAGTAATGAAACGAGAAAACAAATTGGTGAAAATTGCCAGATAACTTCACCATTTAATTTGCATTAGAATGGTTGTATTGACAAAACACAGATTCAGTTCATTTTACTTTCTGTCCAGCATAATTTATAAAGTACTGAAAAAGTAAACAGTGGATTTGTATAAAAACTTTTCTGTTTATGTAATAAAATTCATCGTTGTCCTTAGCAGTACGTCCAAATTAACTTTGGGTAAAGAATAATCAGACTGTGGTTTTCAGGCATAAAACAGACACTCTTCTGTCACTCACTCGACTGAATATGCAGTATATTTTTTACTGATGACATCTTCTTGGGTGGACTGACATTATTATTGTAGGATTTAAATTTGAAACATCTTGACAAATTGGAGAAGTGGGAAACTATAAATTGAATTGAGTTCTGTAGTGACAAAGTGGAGGATAATTCATCTGGGCAGGAAAATAATTTCCAGAAATAAGCAAAAAGGACTGCTTAGAAGTAGCAGAAGAGAGACATTAGGATTGTGGTCAAATAGCAAACTATAAGAATTATAATTTGGTATGAAAAATGAAGTAGGGAAAAGTGATTCTGAACAGATATGACATTTTGCAAATGTGAGGCATTTGTATTGTGGACCATAGCTTTAAAAGAATATTGTTAACTCTTCTAAAGTTATATAAAAAAAAACTTGACTTCAAAGAATGGGGAGAAAGAATCACCAAACACCAGCTGAACAAAAGGTTTTATTTAATTTATAAAGATTAAATGAATCTACCACCTAAAATACAGGGAATCCTATGTCCCTATAGTCATTATCATCATTATAAAATGATGACACAATGACAAGTAAGCAAGCTGATTAGATTTATTTTAACTTAGAAATTTGCTGTTCATCACTGACCCCAGGACTGAATCATTTGGTCACACTGTGTACCCCACATATCACATGGACAGTCCTTGTTGCTTTCATAACACTGGTTGATGCAGAATCCTCAAAAAACTTGCAAACACTTCGGAGTACTTTATTATTCTTCTCTCTTAAAAGCAGCACGTAAATTAGCTAAATAAACCTCAACACCCTTCTAGAATTAAATCCAGTAAGGAAATTTTAAATATGCTCGTGCACCATTGGGGTTAATCTGTCTACAGAATGACAAGATCTTAACTTACTTGCTACTCTTCATTGGAAACCTGGCAAGACATAGTATCTTTTTACTAATACCCATTCATATAATTCCATACCAGACTATGTAGATCTGTGGAATTTATAATAGCATAAAGAATTTTGAGAATTTTGTAAGGATCATGTTAGCATTTTTATTTCCAGTAAGATTAAAAAAACTGAACACTACAATTCTTTCCTAAAACCTGAGCAGCATATTTTTAACATATTATTAACATGGCCTGGATTTCTTTTTACTTCCCATATTTCCCTAGACTTGTCAACATATATTTTCACTGTAGAGATCTATGACCACAGTTTACATTTTTTCTAATATACTAAGTCCACTTAAAATAATTCCAATCACAGTTTTTATACTTGAATGATATCACATAAAATAAATATTGGTAAAATATTAGGATGGACAGAAAAAGAGCAAAGTCAATCATAAAAGTATTTATCTTTTTAATGGTATTTTTGTTTTGTTTTGTTTTGTTTTGTTTTGGTTGTGGGTCACACCTGGCGATGCACAGGGGTTACTCCTGGCTTTTGCACTCAGGAATTACTACTGGCAGTGCTTGAGGGACCAAATGGGATGCTAGGAATCAAACCTGGATCAGTCACATGCAAGGTAAATGCCCTACCCGCTGTGCTATTGCTCCAGCCCCAGGAGTCCAATTTTTTTATTTGTTTTGGAGTCAAAAGCTGTTATACTGGGGAATCACTCCAAGCTCTGTGTTCAGTGATCAAAGGTCAAGGCAATGCTAAAAAAATCAAGCCTGGGATACCCGCATACAATTTTAAGTATTTTTTATCCCCCCCCCAAATTAAAACTCAATGCCTTCAATTTTACCAAATTTTTTTGCAGCCAAGTATGATTTCAATGTGATTTCTAATTAATATTTACTACAACCTTTTCATCACAGAGAAATGTGATTTAAATTTTCATGTATTTTTCCACCTGTAGCATTGACTCCTACATCTAATGTTTCATATTATATATCTGAAATTTCTTTTTTCTTCATTTATTTTTTATTAGTGAATCACCGTATATCTGATATTTCTTAATGAAAGTATATAGATATAACTATTTTCTAGACAAATTTATCTGTCACATAATGATTATTACCATTTGTATAATTGTTGTATGTGTCATATTCATTATTAAATGGTTTACTATTTCTTGAAAATTATGCATTTTTAAAAAGACTGAGATATAGGAAAGGGAACAGGAGTCCGTAGTTGGGTTTGTGTGAGCAGATAAAAATAATCTGAGTATGCCAGGGATGTTGCTCAGTGGTTTATCACTTGCCTGGCACATGTGAGGTGGTGCATTAGAAGTGTAGGGCTGCAAAACACAGACAACAAAACACTAAATCCCTACCGTGCCTCCTCTAAGTCCCGGATAACACAAAATTAAACAAATAAAATATATTAAAATATTAAAAATAATTTTATGAATATATATAAAATAAATAAAATATATTAAAATGGCAGTGAAAGAGTTCTGCTTTTTTAAGAGAATAAAAATCAGTATAAACTAAAATATAAAGGTTAATAAAAGTCTGAAAATTTTAATTATATTTAAAAAAACTCTTGATCACTTACTTGTTTCTCTGACTCCTCACTCACATTTGATTTTATTTTCCATGGAACTGTTATCTGCAGAAATATTTCTTCAGAATCTACAGTAAAATATATGGGGTTTTTTTTAGTTTGGGAATTTTCTTGTTTGCGTGTGTGTATTTTCAGAATCAATCTTCTGATTCAAACTAAATTCTTACTCTTGAAAAGTAAAGAAACCTATTGACATCCATTCAGCCTCCTTCTTGGTTCATAGCTTTATCTGGATTTTTCTTTTCTTTCTCTGGATTTGTAATGGCTTCTTAAAAATAGCTAAAATAGAAACAGCCCGAAACTACATACTGCACTTCTACAGGACCATCTAACTCGTTTTTGGTTTTGTTTCTCAAAAGTTGCTTCTGGACGTTTTTCCTCTGGTCAAGTTGAGCAAAGAATTGAGGTGTGGCAATACCACACCTCCTGCCGCATTCCCAACCCAGAATGGGCCACAAGGAGGACCACAAGGGCCACAAGGTCACGTGTCTTAGCTAAGACCCTGGAAGCCTGATGCAGAGAACAGCTTTCGTGGCTGTCCTACTCCAGAGACCCATCTCCTTGGTCTGGTCTGGACATCTGCGAGATATAGAAGAGAGGCACGCACACACACACACACACACACACACACACACACACACACACACACTTCACGACGACGACAACGACGAAGATGATGATAATGATGATAAGCAGAAAGGGTGATAACTGATAACTGAACCCCAGAGTTAGAGGAAACTGGCTCTGGGAGAGAGACCAGCCCTGCTGAGATGCAAAACGGGAATCAAGGAAGCTGTCCACTCACCGAGGCAGGCGCAAAGCCTTCCGAGCTCGGCGAGCAGTGCAAAGAGGAAGAACATGTCTGGGTCAGCACCAGAAGTGAGAAAACCGTTGAGCAGCAGGATCTCGCGGTCCTGCGGGAGAGCGTTCTCTGCAGCCACTGTCTCAGCTCAGGCTGACGGAGGGGCTGGGCGTGGCCCCCCAGGCTCGGAGCGCACCAAATACAGCCCCACGCCTCCACACACATTACAGTGTGCCCTTTTGGGTGCATTTGTTCATAATTCTTGTATGCTCTCCCCACTGCACGTGCGCGCAGACACACACACACACACACACACACACACACACACACACAGAATATTGCACTCGATAAGGCAATCGAAAGCTGTTCTTTTTTTTCACTGATCTTAAAATACTAGTTTAAGGTCATTTTACAAAAGGGAAAGGAAACTTTAAAACACAACCGCACTGTGTTTCATGAAAGTCCCTCTCAGCGTTAGCAAGATGGCTGTAAATGGTGGAAGGCAACAGGAGATACTGAGACAGGAAAAAATTGACAGCAATGTAGATAGAAGAGCAAATATTGCCTTTGAATATTTGGCAAATACCTCGAGTTGAGCACAGCCAAGAACTAATGACTTTTTTCTATGCAATTCCAACAGTCAACTTTCCAGGACATTTGATTTGGATGAATTGTGTCAATAGTCCCCAAACAGACTTTTGTGAGACCTAAATCTAAGACTTGTTAGGAGTAATATATTTGAGATACTAGTGTCAGAAATTATTGAAGTTTGGTCAGTGATCTAAATCCTAATGATCTTAAGTGAATTAGTATAAATGAGAAAAGTGTGGTAATATCCGATTGATCAATCACATCATTCATTAACTGGAGTGCAGAATTTAATCACTGTAGTATTTTTAATATATTCACAATAGCACCGTAGCACTGTCCTCCCATTGTTCATCGATTTGCTCAAGCGGCCACCAGTAACATCTCACAGCAAATTGTGAGACTTGCTACTGTTTTTGGCATATAGAATACGTCACAGGTAGCTTGCCAGATTTTGCCGTGCGGATGAGATGCCCTCAGTAGCTTGCCGGGCTCTCTGAGAGGGGCAGAGGAATAGAACCTGGGTCGGCTGCATGCAAGGCAATTGCCCTACCCACTGTGCTATTTCTCCAACCCATAATATGTACAGCTATTTTTTATTTAATGTGGTTCATACAGGGAATCAATTGGTTACCACTATTCTGTGCTTCAGTTCTACAACACTTTTAACTTTCGTACTTTAAAAGCACATATGGCTAAAATGCATGCTGTCATGGACAGTTTCTGTTGCATATGACACCTCTACTACAATAAATGTTCTGCAAGGCAGGATTGTTTTATCAGTTGTTTTAAAATTTCCATGATGAACTTGAAAATTGTTTTATAGAATTGAGCTTACCAATGGTGGATGGGATTGGTTGTGGTTGAGTGGGGACCTTGAGACAATGGTGGAATAAAGTGGGCACTGGAGAAAGGTGAAAAATGAGATTAAAGAGGTGAAAGATGAGATACTATGTGCTTAAAACTCTCTAATTAACAATATTGTCAATCACTGTGCTTCAAAAAATAATATTTCCAGATTTGAAAGAGCAAAGGAAGCTATCTGTTGATGAAATTTAATGAGAGAGAAGAGAAAAAGAGCACTGTAAATCTTCAACCAGTAAGGTTAACAGTAAATTGAGCAATCTTGTATCCTTAGATTACTCAATTTATAAAAATGTGATGACTAAGTGAATGTTTAAATGAATAAATTTATATGCAGCCTGAAATTACGTTGTTATGCAATAGCACAGCAGGTAAGGCATTTGCCTTGCATGCAGCAGACACTGCCAACCTGAGTTTGATTCCTCCGCCCCTCTTGGAGAACCCGGCAAGCTACCAAGAGTATCTCACCCACAAGGCAAAGCCTGGCAAGCTACCCATGACGTATTTGATATGCCAAACAAAGAAACAAGTCTCACAATGTTACTGGGCCCGCTCGAGCAAATCGATGAACAATGAGAGGACAGTGACAGTTAAAGTGACTGCTGAAAAACTGGTAAGTACAATTAACATGGTAAAAAGGTATAAAATGAAATTTTCAAACATTATTTTATTTTCATCTACATATGTGAAGATCAGAAAAACATATTCCTTTAGCATGGAATATGACAAAACTAAAACAAAAAACATACAGATTGGAGAGATAGTAAAGTGCTAAGTCACGTGTATTGCATATGGCCAACATCTGTTCTGTCCGTGGCACCACATGGACCCCTGAGCATGGCCACAAGCAGTTGAGTCCCTGAGCACCATGCGATGTGTATCCCTCAAAAGAAAGTGGAAAAATAAAATTCACTTATTTTACTTTTGTATTTCATTTTTCTAAATATTCACTTACTGGATTGAGACTGGCATTAGATTCATGGTAAAGAGACAATATGCAAAACTATTTTAATTCTAGTTTTAGAAACTCATGAACAATATTAGTCATGTAAAAAATAGGAATCATTCTGCATTGCCCCTTTCATTTCTTGCCATCCTAATGTGTGTACGTATTTGTTCACAAATTTTTCTTCATAACGTACACTAATAAAGTTGAAATAATGTAATGTCAAAGAAAGGAAAATGAGGAAAATGGGATTACTTGTACAGTACGCAGATTATACTAAAGCAATTACAGCCAAAGTCAACATAACTTTCAAATTTATATTATTATTATTTTTTTGTATTTGGGGTCACACTCAAGGCACTCAGGTCTGATTGTGCTGAGGGATCACTTCTGTAGCCTCAGGGGATCATATGGGGTACAGAAATTCAAAACCAGTTCAGCCATGTGCAAGACAAGCACCATACCCACTTTGCTATTGTTCTGACCCCAAATTTACTATTTTAAACACACTGAAGATTTACTACTTAGCTTGAAATTTTCCTGGGCCTCTAAGAACGTGAAGGACACTGAACTGTGTAAAAAAAGAACAATACATAAATATACTGAGACAATATTTATGAATATTAACCTACATCCATACCAAACCTCCTATGTTTATTAAACTGAATATCATTTGAATTTTTTATATAATATATTTTAATATAATTTTTTAAAAATGTTTTGATTAAACATAGGAGTACTACTATTTATTCAGCTATTGATTAAGCTGATAGAATTTGGCATGAACTCCATTCATAATTGGGTTCATAATTGGGTTCCAGTCATACACTGATCCAGCATCCATTCCTCCACTAGTGTCCCACACTATTACATTTCCCACCACCAATGTTCCCTGTTTCCCTAACACCATCCCCCAAAAACCCCCCTACACACACCCAGCCTCCCTCTATGAGAAGTACTTTCCTTCTAGCTCTCTCTCTTCTTTTCCTTTTGTGCATTATGGTTTGAAATACAGGTGTCATGACCTCATGATGTTTGTTAAGGGCATTTAGTTTTATTATCAGGATGGTAAGGCTAGAGAAGCTTTTCAATTGGGTGATCGCTTTGTGGTGTGGATGTGACTACCAAGGATTCCAGAAGTATAGGGAGGCAGGGGGAGGTAGCCCATCCCAACATGGACAAAGCCTGGAGGTTTCAGTCACAAAAACCGCATACCAGAATTTTCAGCAAGTTATACCTTGGTGAAGTCCAGCCTGAAATAGTGGAGTCAGGCCAGGGTTATGGTGGCAATTTTGGTTTGTGGAAGCAAGTGACTACCAGGACCTCTGCTTGAATGGGCACCATGCCAACCCACCCTCCTCCAATTTACCCCAATCTGTTCAGCCTTGTTCAGCTTTTGATCCCTTTCAAGATTTATTTATGAGTCTCTGAAATAAGGCCAATAAATAAGCTTATATAGCTGATCTGGAGGTGGTTTGTGGGGATGGTTTCCACAATCTTTTGGCCTAACTTTTCCCCATTTAATTTTTGGTAAACTTGACCCCAAGTTGTTGGAGTCCAGCCAAAGACACAGCAGCAATTTTGGGATATTAGAAAACCTGAAGGCACCCACCCTGTAGGAACAGGTTGACCTGTTGGTGGCACCATACCCCCATTTATATTAAATTTTTTAAATTCTTACTCTTCACTTAGAGTTTTCTCTGTTCCTCTTATTTCATATAAGAGTAATTATGGAAATTATTTTTTTCTTGCTTCGTTTCTGTATCTAGAACTTGTAATATTATATTGAATAAAATAGTAGTAATAATATAAATTAGGCCGGCTGCGATAGCACAGCGGTAGGGCGTTTGCCTTGCACGTAGCCAACATGGCCGACCCGAGTTTGATTCCTCCGCCCCTCT
>JAOXYA010000009.1:1869760-1894914 GCA_028565675.1 Sorex palustris | reverse complement strand
TCCTGAGTGCAGAGCCAGGAATAAATCTTGAGCACTGCCTGGTGCGGGCCCCCCCCCCCCCCCCACACACACACACAGGCACCAGGGAAAGCCCATCCTCGCTGCTGGGAAGGGCCCGGACTCCGCCTTTGCACTGTGAGGTCGCACTGGTTTCTCTTTCTATACATAAAGAATCACAGTCGCAAGCAAAGACCTTTGAGCATCATTTTCAGGGGACTTGCCCGACTTTCTGTTTGTGTTTGTGTTTTTAAATGACATGGAAACCTTTTCCTGTCAGGCCCCGGGAAAGTGAGACTGGTATTTCCAGTGACATTTGGAGCTCAAGGGGGATATTATTTGTCTGCAAACTTCCACAGAAACAAAGGAACTCTTTCCTTGAAAGTCAGATTTAAAAAAACAAAACAAATAAAAACTAGGGATTGGGAGCTAATCTTTTAATAGCAGCCGTCTTACCTAAGCATGTGATGTTTTGACCTTCCTGTGGATAGCTCAAACTTTAACTGCTTCACTCTGGGATCAAATTCGATCCCACTTTTGTAGTAGAGGAACCTTACCTGTGGTGGAAAGTTTCCCAAGGGACAGAAAATACACCCACCCCGATGGAAGGCTCATTCTTCAGTGCCTCTTCTCGCTAGGGACCGCTTTTCCGCTCCTCCATCTCCCTTCTGCAGGGAACCCCAGTTTCCTGTGTCCGGGAAGACTGCACTGAAGATCAGTCCTGGGGGTGTGGACCACACCATACAGAGTGACCAGCCAGCCCATGAGGACCCTCTTTGTCCCCAGGCCAGTGAAGGAGCAAGGGGGATAATTCTGAGCCTGTGACTCGAAAAATTACTCACAGCATCTCCACTGGCTGTGGCGTCTTCACACGCGTGGAGACTCTAGATTAAGTCAGGGGGCAGAGCTGGGAGGGAGCATGGGCACATTGGGAGTCAAACCCGCCCTTCCTGCTGGCTTCTGCAACAGTTCTTGTATATGTTTTTATTGTGTGCTTGTGTTTAAGTATTTTATTGAGTCTCTCGTTGTTTGAAGCCAGCTACATGCTCAATCATACAAGATAACAGAGTCTTTCTAGGCCTTCTCTCTGGAGAGAAATCGGAAACACAGAATCGGAAACACCAGTTTTGGTTTTCAAGACCCCCCTAAGGGGCTGAGCTTTCGCAGTACGGCCTATGGGTGCTTCTTCACTACATCACTGCATTACTGTCGTCCCATTATTCATCGAATTACTCTAGTGGGTACCAGAAACGTCTCCATTCATCCCAGCCCTGAGATTTTAGCAGCCTCTCCTTTCTCATCTTTCCCAACGCTGCCGATTGGAGGCTCTTTCAGGGTCAGGGGAATGAGGCCCATTATTGTTACTGTTTTGGGCATATCAAATAAGCCACGGGGAGCTCGCCAGGCTCTGAAAAACTCTACTAACAGATTTTTTTTTTCTTTTTGGGTCACAACCGGCGATGCTCAGGGGTTACTCCTGGCTCTGCATTCAGGAAGTACTCCTGGCAGTGCTCAGGGGACCATATGGGATGCTGGGATTTGAACCCGGCCATATGCAAGGCCAATGCCCTACCCACTGTGCTATTGCTCCAGCCCCGTGATAACAGATTTTAAAATGTTATTAAGAAAAGTGGTATTCTTCTTTTTTTAAGAGTCATTTCAGGAGTAGAAGACTACCACACCACACTCGCCAGCTAAGTGCTCGTAACCTTCAGCCCCAGGGAACCCTTCCCCACTGTCCCCTCCTTATAATCTCCCACCTTAGTAATTTCTGGCCAGGCAGCGTTTCATCTTCTTGAAACAAAAACTCAATATTTGCTTGGAGGTGCCTTGCTTCTTTGCATACAACCTGTGAATGAGATTATCAGTTCTCCTCCACTTTGCAGCAAAAGGCAAAAAACCCTCTTTCCTTCGGTGAGGTAGTGCAGGAATCATTTCTCGCTCTCAGGGACCATATTGGGATGTGGGACTCAAACCCTGGTGAGCCGCGTGTGAGGCAAGTGTCCTACCTGCTGTGCCATCACAAGTGTGAGGCTGGACGAAGTTCTTTGGCACTCCCCTTCCCCCCTAATCACCATTGCGCAGGCCCCTTCCCTCTGGGGCCTTGCCAGCTCTCCTCATTATTTGGCGGGTTGGCCCATCTTGCCAAGGGTGTGTGATCACTTTGTATCTGGCCTAGGTGCTTGCTCAAGGTTGGGGGTGCAGAGGTTTCCTCCCAGTCAGGAGGCTGTGTTTTGATTTTAGCCTTCCGTCTTTCATAGTGTGGGAACTTAGAGTTTGAGATGGCCTGTTTGTCTAGTTCAGCTATCCTTCGCTTTGCCAAACCAACGTGTGCTCAGAGTTGAAAGCTTTCGCAGTGTAGGTGGTGCATGAGCTCTGCATTTGCACCAGCCCGGGAGCCACCAGAGCCTGGGCAGAGATGCTGACGGCTGCCGAGGAGGAACAGGAAGGTCAGCCAAGGTGGCCCCGAACCCTTGCTCAGATCCCAGCCAGGTCCTGCCTCAGGTGAGGGGCGTTCACCACAGCCGCCCAGAGGCTCCTCAAAAGGAACGGTCCTGGGTGTGCTGCAAGCCCACTGCGAACCCCGAGCCCTCCTGAGCCTCCAGTCTCTGAGAACTGGCTGCCTCCGCTTTGGTCCTGGAGGGGAATAGAGATTCCAACTTTGTTCTGAGACTTTCCAGCAAACTGAGCAACCCTGATGAGCCCATCAGTTACTGGCCATTCATGTTGCAGTACTGGAAAGGAGTTTCAGCCGTGTACCTTGGGGGGCTTGTTGAGCGCTCAGCTCTCAAATACTCAACTGGGTTGGTGGATGATGTAAATATCGTTTGAATTTTAAATGACCTTATTTATTTGTGCTGGCGATGGAACCCGAGGCCCCACACATGAAAACAAGTGTCCTACCCAGAGCTGTGTCCCAGCCTAAGAGGGTTTTACAAGCTGTAATCCTTCACCTGAAACTCACTGGCTCCTGTAGATATTTTCTGCGCGATGCTTTGTGAAGCTTGGGGAGCCCGGGCGCTTCCTGTCAGGGGGACATTGTTCTGACTCTCTGCGCCGGGGAATGACCACAGGGGAACAGAGGCCTATGAGATATTTTGACAATCATATTTACAAATATAAAAATATTACGGGCTGCATTTTCATAACTTTGTGATATGTCTTCAGGAAATTCCACTTTTTGGTTCAAACTAATTTAATTGTCAATAGCCCTAGAGTTTCAGTTTTGTGAAAACTGTACTGATATTTATGAAATGAGATCAGATTATGAAACTTTCCTTCAAAACCAATTTAGAAATATGTTATGATTTCTTTATTTGAAGACAGCAATATTCTTTTATTTGAAGACAGAATTTCTCTAACAATGTATAATGAAAAAAAAACTCAATTACTGAAGCAAATGACAAGCCTTCCTCCATAATCTGGTAAAGAGAAAGTGTCAGGAAGAGAAGCAGGAGAGCACATTTCCCTCCTCCACTATCACCAGCAGACACAGCACAGAGAGTATAAACAAGTGGCAGCCCAGAATGCCATCAGTCACAGCGGCAGAGGCATGTTACTGTCCCTTACTAGAAGAGAAATGCTGTCCAATTCTCCCTGTATTGTAGAAATCACCTTTTCCTCCCTCATTTGCTGTTTGTCTGTCCTGCAGATAGGTTTGAGTTACTTTTGTGTTTTTGTGACTTAGAGGAAAATAATCCAATCTCAACACAGGTGGCTCTGCTCTGGGTCCAGCCAGAGGGGATGAGAAACAGACATTCTCCAAAGCGTGAGGAGCTCTGGGCTGAAGTCGTGGTGATGGGCCATGCTGGGCAGGGTGGGCACGGGGGGCTGTGGCCGACCCAGTTTCTCCCAGGCAGGTGCAGGGTACAGAGGAAGCAGTGACCAGGCGGTGCTGCCCAGGGCACTGGCTGACCACATGGCTGCAGTTGGAGCAGAGCCCTGGGACGAGTGACAACTGAGTGGGGGCAATGGCTGGCTGGTGAATGAATGAAGGCTCCGTGCCTGAGTGAGAGGCTGACAGACAGGGGGACGGTGTCAGGTCCTCTGGGGGCCATGGGCTGCCCTTCCACTGACCAGGGTCTGGGGCCACAATGATTCTGCCAGTGTCAGACGACAGAGGCAGAGAGACAGACCCAGCACCAGATGTTAACAAGCAGGTCTAGGACTGGAGGCCTGACTCTGAGGGTGGGTGGGTGCCGGCTCCAGGCAGGAGTGGACGTGCTGGACTGGGGCCACGCGTCGCTTCCCTGGAGGTCCATTGTTTGCCTGTCAGCCTCATGGGTGAGCACTGCCCCCCGTTCTGCAGGCCCTGTCCTTTACTGAAGGGACATAGACAGCCAAAGGACAGTCACAGATGGTCATGGACAGTCATGGGCAGTCATGAATGGACGTAGATGACCATGGATGGTCTTGGGCAGTCATAGGTGGTCATAGATGACCATAGGTCGTCATGGGCAGTCATAGGTTGACATAGATGACCATGGGTGGTCATGGGCATCCATAGTGGTTGTTGTCATGTATAGATATAGATGCTTGTGAGTGGTCAGAGATGACCGTGAGTGGTCGTGGATGGTCAGAGGTGGTAGCAGATGAACAGATGGTCATGGGCGAAGAATCCAACTCTCGGTCCCCAGAGCATGTTCAAGGACACCTCGTGCTGTTAGCACATTGCTCCCGTGCTCTGGCCACCTGCTGGACTGATGCTCAGTGGCTGCCCTCCCCCTGCTGGCCCTGCACCCACACACGCTCCTGAGACCAGCACAGCATCTCGGTACGGCCCGGCAGCTGGCCACGGGAGCATTTGCCAAGTGCAGGGCCACTGCTGCCTCCCCCATGTTTATGGGAAGAGTGGGTATGGGGCGGGGAAGGAAACCGCCAAGGCTGGGTGTGGCCGGTGGGCCCCAGCTGCACCTGGAAATCCGACTTGGCGATCCAGTGCGTGGTGAGCTCAGGGTTGATCCCTGGCCACACTGGCTGCTTCTGGTTGCTCCCATGGACAGCAAACCAAGTCCTGCCTATGTGGGGTCTTATTCATACCACTCAGTAGGCTGGAAAGGCAGCGACAGCCTGCTCAGTCAAGGCTGAGCACCGCCCCCTCCCAGGCAGGAAACAGAGCTGGACAGCAGTACCCATGGCTGGGCTGATCGGGAAGGTGTGGGTGAGGAAGGCAGGCATGGCTGGCCGTGAGTTCCACTTGCCTGGAGGACATTTCCCCAGCATCCCGGGGATTTATGGAGCTGTGCTGACGAGTCCCGAACTGCTCCATGCGCCCCAGGGGGCTCCAGGAGGAGGCCAGGCCCCATCACAGCCTTACTCACACGGCTCAGGAGGGAAGGGGAGGACAGTGAGTGCATGGTGAATGCAGGGACCTCCCCCCCCAGGCAGGCCAGGAACTGTGAGCCGCATGGAGCCGGACCAAGTGACCTTTAAAGGGGGCGTTTAGGGAGAATTGGAGACTCCTTGGCCTCTTGCCATCGTGGAAGTGGTGGAGGAGCTCAGTGCCACGAAACGTGGTCCCACCACAAACACACGACCATCACCACGCCACGGCCAATCTCAATGCACACCTGATCCTTACTCCACAATTAATAATGCATGGGCAGAGCCTGAGAGTTGGTCTATAACTCACCTGCCCCTTCACAGAGCCGTGTGTGGAGCATGGGAGGCAGGTGATGTCAGTACTGGGAAGTTACTTCTTGGGAGGAAACAGAGACTCACACAGCAGGTGACAGGCTGTGCCTAAGGCCGCCCCCCCCAACCTCCCCCCATGGGCACCCGCTGATTATGCCCCTGGACAGCGATCAGAGATTCTCAGAGGCTTTTCTGTACACATTTTTACTTAATTGCCAGATGCTGAGGGGGTTTGCTTCAGTTTAGAGCTATAAATTAAAAAAAAAATAGATTTAGAAATTATGGAGACATTTAAAATGCATTCCCCCTAATTTATTTGTGTATCTTTCCAGTGAAAACTAATGTGATCCTCCAAGCACGAAGCATTCATGAAAAGTATTTTAACGAGGCTTTCTATACAAATTTGATTCTAATTGTGTTCACTCGCACTTACAATGCAAAACACCTCTCAACCCATCCTGGAGATACCCCAAGAACAAACCTGCTAACTTCCTCAGTAACGTGTCTCTTTTTAAAAAAATTTTTTTATTAGTGAAACACCATGAGGTACAGTTATAGACTTATAAATTTTTGTGCTGGGTTTCAGTTATACAATGATCTGTGTCTTTCTTTTACACAACAGCCCATGGCACTGCTACGAATTCCTTTGGTCATCATATCTAAATGTAAACAAAAATCTAAGTGAAATGTTTGGAGCAGACAAAACTGTAAAGTAGGGAAGAAGGGGTGAGGGTCAGCAGGGCCTGTCTGATCTCCTGGGAAGCTCAGCCTCTGCTGCCTCAGAGGCCACCGTCGGCCTGTGTGGACGGCACAGAGGAGAGAAAGAGAGGGGACTCTGTCTGAGACAGAGACGGGGAGGGCCCCGGGGGTGCCCGCCACACCCGGCCAAGCTGGGGTCTCTCCCGCAGGACTCCAGGGACCGTATTTCTAAGTTCCTTGAGCAGTTGCTTTTCAGAAAATAAACATGCTGTACCTAAAGTTAGGAGGAAGCATCGTTTGATCGAGACAGAGCCGGCGAGTGAGCTGTTGCAGTCTCTACACCACCGCTGGTCAAATGCATGATGAAAGCACTCGACTAGTGCCCCTTACACACTCAGACCGAGAGCAGGAGCACCAGCCTCGGGAGTCTATTTTCATCACCGCCATCACCATCGTGACCCTCACCCTGCCATCCCCATGGGCCTGCAGCGGTGGGAAGTCCACCTCAGGCTGTGCTGAGGCCCAGTTCTTAGAACCCACCAGCGCACGGCGGGGCCTGGTTTCGCCACTGCCTGAAATATCACCTTCGCTTCTCTTTTTGTTGAACATTTTCTCCGACCACTTCCTGTTGCTGCCTTCTATTTTCAAGCATTGCCAAGTTAGAAGTTTCTCTATCCTGACCTCCGTCAAGGGAGCAGCCCCAGGATGGCGCGACCAGTGGCCCAGGGGTCCCCAGGACCCTGCCTGTCCAGCTCTCCGCCGAAGCAGGGAGTGTGGCAAGCATCTTTGGGGCAGCCACCGGCCTCATGGGGGGCTCTCACATGCAGCCGGGCAAAGAAGACCCTTCCTGAGTGTCCTGACGGCCGAGGCAGAGCTCAGAGCAGGCCAGGCCGTGGAGCAGGGCCCAGGGTCCCCCGGTTGGGACGGCCAAGTCGTCGTAGCTGCAGGGGGAAGGCGTGCAGGCTAGCAGCACTCACAGAGCCACAAGGCCAGGGAGAAACAGGGAACCTGGGATTTCTCCGCACGCTTAGGGCCTAGGGCCAGGCCGGCTAGACCTAGAACCGGGCCGTCTCCGGGCGCTGGGAGGGGACTGCGAGGACACAGTCGGCACAGGGTCCAGGGGAGAAGAGAGAGCAGAGCAGGCGTGGGCCACAGACAGGAGAGGCAGCACCTGGGGACGAGTGCGTTGCCGAGGGCCCTGCTGAGTCAGAACCTGTGACGGCAGCTCCTGTCCTTCAGCCTCAGAACAGAGACGCGTCCCTGCCCTCTGCCCGACACACAGCAGGGCCAGGGCTCTGCTCCAACCCAGGGAGTCAGCCCAGCCTCCCAGCAGTGCCAACATCGGGGGTGGGGGGGGCCTGGCCAGCTGGCCCGCAATGGCCTCTTCTCCCCCCTCCCCCCACCACAGCCCCAACCCTCTCTGAGTTTCTATTGAGGCCATAAGCTCCCAAGTGGAGGGTCCGGGAGATTCTGTCCTCCTCGAGGCCCCTGACTGAACCACCCGCATGCTGTATAAGACACTAAACGCATGAACTCAGGGAATACCATGTGGGCATCGTCAGGGCCACTAAGCAGATTAGTGCAGGGAATTCTGTTCGCATGAGCAGAACAGAAAGTGGCCTGGCAGAGCTTAGGGCAACGCCAGGCCCTCCGGCCCCACACAGTGCTCCCGGGGCTCCAGGGCCTGGCCGCCTGCAAGGGGGCTCTGCAGAGGGGGCTCTGTGGGGGCTCTGTGCGGGGGTGGGAGGCTGGAGGGCTCTGTGTGTGGGTGTGGGTCTGTGTAGTTGGGGGTCCCTGTGTGGGTGTGACTCTGGGGGGGGGTCTGTGTGGGGGTCTCTGTGGGCGGGGTCTCTCTGTAGGGTGGGGGGTCTCTTTCCTGACAGGTGAGGTGAATTTGCTCCCCATAGCCATATCCTGCACTCTCTGTAGCTCTGGGCAGGCAGGTAATTAAGCCCAGAGGATCCTAACGTAGCCCTGTCCGCCTCAACACCTGGCTTTGCCCTCAGGAAGATTTCCAACAGGCACGAAGAAGAACATTGGTTCACTCTGATAGGAAGTTGTCACTTCCAGAAAGCACCAGTTCAGATCTTTAACAGGGGGAAGTAAGCACCACAGGGCTCCTGTCTGAGGCAGCAGAGGCCAGACCCACCGAGGGTGCTTGTCACCCCACCCATGCGGGAGGGCACGAGGCACCCGGAATAAGGTGGGGAGGAGCAGTCAGCAGGTTCTAGGGCGCTGGGTGGGAAGTAAGACCCACCCTGTGTGTGCCGTACCCGCCAGCCCGGCCCCACGCAGCCCAGAGGGTCTGTGTGTGCCGGATCACACAGCTGCATACGCTGGCAGAGGGGCAGGCCCTGCGGCCCACGGCCTGGGCATTCGCTCTGCCTGACCGCTCAGCAGGCGTTTAGACTCAAGGTCAGACTTCTCCAAGTTCAGGAATCAGTCACTTGTGCCGTGATTGCCGACACGGAGCAGGTGAGTCCCGAGGAGGAGACATGGGTGGGCTGGAGAGAGCGTGGAGAGAGTGACCCCAGCTGGGCATGGCCAGAGGGTTCCCACCTGCTGGGTGCAGACACCTTGCTCCCAGGCCCCTGGGTGCGCCAGTGTTTTGTTAAGTGACCCATATGATGGGCAGGCAGGGAGAGCTTTTGTTTGTGTGGGCTGAGAGCTTGCTCCTTGCACCCCATGCATGTCTCTGGGGCCCAGAGTCTTCGCTCGGCCTCACTGTGGGGAGGGTCCCTGCAGACAAGAAGTGAGGAGCTGGAGCAATATCACAGCAGGGAGGGCATTTGCCTTGCATCGGCCAACCCAGGTTCGGTTCTCAGCATCCCATACGGTCCCCCAAGCACCACCAGGAGTAATTCCTGAGTGCAGAGCCAGGAGTAACCCCTGAGCATCACCAGGTGTGACCCCCCCCAAAAGAAAAGAATCCGATGCTTCACAACTGAGAAGCGGATAAACATTTCGGCAGCACGAGACCCTGCCCTGGAGCCCGGGGAGGCATAACTCACCTCCGGGTTCTAGTGGCAAAGCACTGAGCCCAGTGTGAAGAGTTGGGATCTGATTTCCCATTGCTACAGATTGTTGTATTTGTAGCAATTAAAAAAATTGATGTTTTTATTGTTTTGTGAGAGGAACAGTCGCTCCTGAGCCTTCCTCCTCCTGGGTATGTCCCCTGAGCAGTGGCTCCTCTTGGAGCCTGCCATGGCCTGCAGCTTGGAGGGCAGCGAACCAGAGGGTGTGCGTCCCCCCAGGAGAGGCCAGCCTGGGCAACCGGGAGCCTACCCTGCTGGGCCTCTGAGCCAGGGAAAAAGAGGAGAGAGAAGGAGGAAAGGGAAAAGTCTCTGTGTGGGGGCGGGCGGCATCAGGGCTGTTCTCCAGGCGGATGGACAGACGATGGACAGATGGATGGATGGACGGATGGATGGATAGATGGATGGACGAACAATGGATGAATTGACGGATAGACAGATGGACGGGTGTAGCGTGTTCCCGTGCGGACGGATGGACAGATGGACAGGCAGATGGAGCATGTTCTCCATGTGGATGGACGGATGGAGGGACAGACAACGGTGCATGAGAGCTGGTGCCCCTGGCCCCTCCTGAGTGCATCTCCGGCCCGCCCAGTTCCCACTTCCTCCTCACGACCAAGCCTCTGCCCCTCGCTTCACCCCTGACCCAGCGCCCAGCTGCCCTGCCCGATGCTGCCTGGCACACAGGCCTCAGGCCCTGGAAGGGCCCCCTGAAGCCCCGCCATCCCAGATGGGTGGAGGAGGGGCACAGGTGGGTTGGGGTCCCTGGGGCCCCTTCCCCACATGGCTGCCAGGCCCTGGTGTGGGTGCAGAGCATGGCTCCCAGAGGGGCAGGTCCTGCCCGCTGTCTGGCCAGAGGCCGCCCCGGGATCCTGCCAGCTGCCCGCCCTGAGTCCCCTCCCTGCTGGAACTTGCCCGACTCAGCCCCATGCCCACCATGGTGCCCCAGGATGGGCTGGAGACCCGCGGGTTTGGCTCCTGGTAAAGAGCTTCCAGGCTTCCCTGGGCGGTTCTAGAATGGTCTAGAGCAGGCAGCTGTGGGTGGGCACTTCAGCCTCTAGGGGAGCGTGGGGTTGGCGGGCTGCAGCCTGGCACCCTGGGCACGATCCCCATGTCCCCGCAGAGCCCTGGCACGGGGCCTGCAGGTGGTGGCTGGCCAGTATGTGTGAATGGGTGGAGGAGGACGGGCAGGACGCCGCGGGGCGGGGCCAGTCCAGTGGGAGGCCTCGGTCTGCTGACCTTCTCCTGGGGCCCAGCCTGTCCCTCACTAAGGGCTGGTGGCGAAGCAGTGACAGCTGCTCCCCTCACCTGGGAGAGGGTCTGTGGCGGGGGCAGCAGGGAGAGAGCACAGTCAGCAAGGAGCTAGGGGGGAGGCCAGCACTGCCTGGCCCGGCCCAGCCCTGCAGAGACCCAGGCAGGAGCTCGCCAACTCCCAGCGTGGCTGAACGGGAGCTGTTCCACCTGACCGCCACTGTTGCCCCTTCCCCTGTCCCCGCGAAGCCCCCCATTCGCTGGCCCTTGCTCAACCCTCCCCTGGCGTGTCTCTGGGTGTGGCCGTGGATGCACCCAGTCCTGGTCAGTCTCGGCTCAGAGCAGAGCTGACCATGTCCCTGCCCCTGGACAGACTCTTTCAGCCTCGGGAGCCGGGGCAAGGCCCACTGCCCACTGCCTGCTGCCCGCTGCAGAGAGAACCCGTCCCAGCTGTGGCCTCCCCGCACACAGCCCAGGAAGCAGCCCCAGGTCCCGTCTGTCCCCAGGGAAGCCCCCCGCACCCTCCTGGAGCTCCACATGGCAGGGATCTCAGCAGACACTCACTGACAGTCCCCAGAGAGTCTGCTCGATGCTAAGCTCGGGGCCACACTCTGGAGTTCTGGGGCCCATGTGCAGCTAGGGCTGTGACCCAGGGCTCCTACATGCAGTGCTCAGGCCTCTGACCCTCCCGGCCCGCTGAGGAATGTCAGCATTCAGTCCTACCACACTTCTGTAGGGGCTGCTTGGTCAGGCCCAGCGTTCTCGCCCCGAGTTTCTGCAGTTAGTGTCCCAGCTGTTCTGTGACCCCAGAACCCAAGCCGACTCCCAGCAGGCCAGGGGTCACCGGCTGTGCCCTGAGCTCTTGCCCAGCTGGGACTCCTCATGCCCACCTCTGCCAGCGTCCGGCTGAGCCTCGGAGGAGGGAGAGCCCCATGGATGTGAACTGGGTTCAGTGCCCAGGGGAGGCGACCCAGGTCTGTTCGGGCGGCTGGAGCCGGTGTGGGCGCGTCCTCTGAACACACTCTACAGGTGAGCGTGCCCCGCCCTCCTGCAATAGCTTTAGGGGAGGAGGACACAGACGGGGCTGGGGGCGCGTCTCTGCTGTCCTGGCAGGGGAGGGTCACGCCAGCGGTTGGCTGTGGTGTCAGCACCCATCGCCACAAGTGACAGGCGAAGGTCTCCGTGACTGGCTCAAACTCTCAAGCTCCTAAATAATAAATGAGAGAGTTCGACTTCTGTCGGAAGGCGCTGCTGTATTCCCAGTAAAATGCTGCCATTCACAGGTTGAAGAGGAGAAACTAGGAATTCAAGGAGGAGGAGGAGGGAGGGATTAAAAGCACTGGAGTAGGTAGGTAGAGGCGGAAATGGAGGGGCTGGGAATTTGGATGAAAGGAGAGAGTATTTTCCATTTTCCAGTATTATAGCTGACACTAAGGAGAAGAATAAGTGTATAAACGTGTGAAAATAAGCACAAAGTAGAAAATTGTGGGGTACTTCTATCAATTGATAAGATGCAGAATCTATTTTACAAAAATGTTTAGCTGTTTTGTTTTGTTTTTTAAAAAAAAGTAAAGCTATTCCTGTTAAATAAGGCATGTCTTAAGCATTTTTATATGGCTATTATCCTAGCGCCTAAGTTATGATTGCAGAATGCCTTGGAGCACTAGTAGAGCGATTGATAATAGTAAGGAAAAACATCCCAGACATTATTAGTTATCATTTGGCCTTGCAATTCCTGTTTTCAACAGGTGAAATATCAGCTATCGTGTGGAATCATAAACCCCATTGTCTGAAATTTATTTCACTGTGAGAGAAATTGCGAGCCTTTTGCACATTCGGCTCAGGAGACATCTCAGAAAGACCCAGGACCCAGAGACAGGACCCAGAGCCAGAGTCGCCACGTCATCCTCCGTGAGATCCTCTCTGGATCCGGGAGCGAGAAAGGTTCATGGTGATGGTGATGGTGGGCCGGGGGCGAGCTCGTCTGATTCTCACACGCCCAGAGCAGGTGCTGAGTCAGGCCTGGGCCGCCGGGGGAAGGAGTGTGTGTGTGGGGGGGGATGGGTGGGCTCCCTGGCCCTGTACCTAGGTCTGAGGCTGCGCGAGTCACTTTTGGTTCCCGACGAGACTCCAGAACCCCCGTGAGCAGAGACTCACACCAGGGTCCCTGAGTTCAGAGCATAAAATGAATGTCCTGAAAAATGAGATTAGCCATGGAATCAGAGAGTCCGGCAAGCTACCGATATGCCAAACACAGTAACAAGAAGTCTCACGATGGAGACGTTACTGGGCCCACTTGAGCAAATCGATGAACAACGGGAGGACCGTGGACCGTGGACCGAACCACGGAATCACGGCAATGGTACTAAGAGCCTGGCAAGCTCTCGGTGACATATTTGATGTGCCAAAAACAGTAACAATATAGGGTCTCATTCCCCTGACCCTGAAAGAGCCCCCAATACACCGCTGGGCTACCCTATCATGTGAATGGAGACGTTACTGGCACCCGCTTGAGCAAATCAATGAACAATAGGACGACAAGTGATCAAGTGATAGGCTGTTTGACTTCCCTGGAAACTGGAAGCAAGCTGCTACGGGCAGAGACTTTAAATGTATCTGAGTTAAGGCGTTGGGGCTGGAGAGATAATATGGCTTCGGAGCTGGCCAGGCTGGGGGTGATCCCTGAGCACAGAGCCAGGAGTAAGCTCTGAGCTGGGTTGTGGCCCAAACTAGCCAGTGAACAAAATCACGGGTTGAGGCTTTGGGGGCGAGAGGTGCTGGTGCTGCTCGTCCTGTGGAGGGCCAGGACAGAGTGGCTGGGGTCGCCTGCTGTCACACAGCCCCGTGGGAGGAGGACAGTGTCTGTGGCCGTCCAGGCTGAGCGTTGGCAGGTGAGGGAGGGTCAGCCCAGCCCTGGACACAGACAGCACCAGCCTCTGGTGGGCTGACCCGAGTGCCCACACCGGGCCCTAGAGGCTGTGTCAGTCATGGGCTTAACGAGCCCTTCGGAGTCATGGTTCGAGTTCAGTGGCTCCTGCTAGCTGGGGAACAGGGGCCCATGTGGGGGGCATCCTGGCCAGAGACAAGGGAGGAAGACGCCGAGCGACACTGTCCCCAAGGTCACACTCAGGGCGCCTTAAGGAGCCAGGGAGCAGCTGGCACCAGAAGGGAGAAGGAGCCGGCAGAACTACATGGGGAGAGAGAACATTCCGGGTGCCCAAGGGGCCACGGAGGGGCCATGAATCCAACTCAGTTCTGTCTGGGGAGATCACCAGCGCTGGGCGAGGCCAGTGGTCACTGGTGTCCAGAAGCTGGAGGCCAGAGAGGACACAGACAGGGATCGGGGGCTATGAGGAGTTGGACCCAGGGAGAACAGACAGGGCCAGGGCTGGGGGTGGCAGGACGGCACAGTGGTGGGAGGCAGGGGGAGGGGAGAAGTCAGGCGAGTTGCTGGCATCACAGCCTGAAGCCCCTTCAGGGTCCGCTTAGGCAGGCTGGAGACAGGACAGTCCGTAGTGCGGGCAGCGGGGCAGTGAGCGGGAGCAGGTGCCCGGCAGAGCGGCCCGAGTGACCCAAGAGAGTGAGAGCCTCTGTCACCTCTGACAGGGCAGGCAGAGCCTTCCGGGGAAGGAAGGAAGGGAGGAAGCAGTGGAGATGGCAAGAGCCCAGCCCAGCCGGGGGCTGGAGCGAGAACCGGTCAGATTCCTGGGGCGGCTCAGGCCCATCCGGGTAGGGACTGGGGACAGGTGTCAGGAGAGCGGGAGTCGGGCCTGAGGGCAGATGCCTTTCTCTGGGGACATCAGGGCTGATCAGCGACCCTTCCTCCTCCCTACCCACCCATTTGTTCCTCCAGAGCCTGGATCCCTCCTCCCTCCTCTTCCTTCCCCGTTCCTCTGAATCTCCCTGGAAGGTGCCCGTGTTTCTCTCTGTAAAACTTCAGCTCATGCTGAATGGGTCCCTTGAGCGTCACTTTCTCCTGTTTGGGTCTGAAATCCACACGTCCTCAGCATGAACCCGGTGGCTGCCTCAACTCCAGGCACCCCCAAGCCCCTTCCTCTCCGCGTGGGGCCACACCTGGGGGTGCTCAGAGTAACTCTCAGGGGTCTCAGCGGATCATGTGGGACTCAGGGCACGGGACCTGGTCAGCCATGGCAAGGGTTGTGCCCCCCCCCCACCGTGTCCTGGCCCAGGGCCACCTTGGTCCTTCCATCTCTTCCTTTCTGTCCCTGCCTACTGACCTGTCAGTGCCACCGTCCGCTAGTCAGTTCATGGAAGACTGAGAAGGAGTGAGGGTGAGCTGGACACTAGCCTCTCAGCCAGGGCGTGGGGGAGGCACACTCTGCCGGTCAGGGCCCCATCCACGTGCTCTAGTGGGGGCCAGGACTCTGCTCTGCTGCCTGCCCGGGGCTGGGACTCACAGCTGCAGAACCCAACATCCCACCTTCTCCAAGAAAACACCAGAAAATAGCACCTAAAAACCTCCGTACTTGCGTGCTGAGTGTCAAAAGAAAAGGACATGTGGATTTGGTTGACATAAAGAAGAAAATTATAAGTTCACCTCTTCCTTCTAAGTTTGCAGATGTCAAAGAAGTTCAAATCGCATAGACTTTTCCCCCTTGATTCTCCCACTGTACTTTCTGTCGAGACCGTCGCTCTAAGCTGGTGGGGAGGGAGCGATTCCAACAAAACTTCGTAGGAAACTGATTTCCTCTCATGAAACACCGTTGAGTGGGTATTACCAGAAAGCAGTCATGAAAATGATAACAAAACTCATAATTCCTCTAGCAATGTAGAGAGACGCTGTTCGTTCACAGCCACTGTGAGGAGTATTTTCATAGGGATCTTTCAATACTTTCATTAGCTATTTTAATTAGCATTTTCTCTTAAAATTGAGTTCTCGTTGTATTTCTTTGGCTTTGAATTTGTTCCTCTGCTTCTCGTAGCATTTATAATTCTATGTTTCTGTTTCATTTTTAAGTTGCCATTACATATTACACATTGAACTTGAGTGCATCGGGACTGTAGGTTTGGTCGTCATTTGTCAAGTGGTTGCCACTGTGGGGGATGCTGCGGCCTCTCTGAGGGGTGCCCGTGCTCGCAGCCAACAGAAGATGCCGGGGAGAGGAGCTCCGGGCCATGTGGGTTGTGAAGAGCCTGCAGGGAAGCTGTGGGCGAGCACACAGTCCTGTACCCACCCTAAGCCTGTCTAGAGAGCAGATTTCCGCTTAGAGATGGACGATTTTCATTTCTTGGTCCTCCTCCATTTCTTGAAGGAGGCTTGTAGGAGGGGTGTCGTGGATTATCCCACCCCGTCGTCATTGTCCCAGCTTTCTAACTTCCGTGAGGAAGACATTTCTGATACCCTGCAGATAAAAATAATAGTTGCTCGAATTGTGTAGGCAGGATGTTAGTGAGCGGTCCAGGGTGATTTAGATTGTGATGTGGTGATGTGTTCCCTGCTGGGCGTGATTCTACTCGTGTCTCGCCTGCCCTCTGAGTACCCACAGAATAGTTGAAAGGCCGCAAGCAAGTATCCAGCTTGGAGCAGCTTCTAGGTAATTAGGAAGCATTTGAAATTCTGATAAGAGAACAAAATAGATAGCTTTTCTACCTTTTTCCCTTTGGAGCAGTCTGCTGAGTACTTAGCAAAAAAAAAAAAAAAAACACATATTCCATTTCTGCTTCGCCTTAGGAAAATCTTGACGATTCAGTGAAATGTGCTTCTTTGTAGTATGTTATTACTTGATGACCCCTTCGAATGATTTTCTTATCTGGTACAGACAAAACTCAGTGCAGAGGGATTTTAGCTAGTGTCCCAAAGCTGGGGCAAGAACCCCCAAATCTTTTTTATTCTTTGAAGACCTGAATTACATTGTCAAGTGTTCTCTACTTAGGAGCCTACATCAAAACCAGCCTGTTCTGGTTAACAGAAAATGAAAGACTGAACTCTTCTAGGTAACAGGTATGTTCAGGCTGGAGAGGGAAAGTGTTGACTTCATGCTTGATCAATTTCAGTTCCATCCCTGGCACCTCAGATGGTTCCCACCCGAGCCCTGCCAGCAGTGACCCCTGAGTCCAGAGCTTGGCCCGGTGTGGCCTCGAAACAAAAATGTTTTAAAAGAAAAAATATCAAGTCTGTCCTTTCTGCGCATGGAGGTTTCTGTCCAAATTGAGATCACAGAACCCAGGGCTGAGCCCAGGCCAGTCAGTCGCCAGAGAAATCTGTCGGATGTTGGGATGTTGGTCTTCTGGGCCTCGGCCTGCTGGTCTGGCTATGAAGAACCTCATTATAAACTTCTCTGAAGGGTGTGCTGTGGTACCCCTAAAACAGGCACCGTCTTGGAAACCAATGAAATACAGCGAGGAAGGGTCTGGGAAGATAGAGAGAAAAACAAAACTCCAGGCTTAGTCTGATGAGGACCTGCCCCGTGCTGGCCCCACCTGCCCCTTCATGGACTAGGTGTGTGTCAGCCCTGGCTCCCTCTGTGCTCAAGCTCCTCTGTGGGGAGCTGGGCATCGGGGCACCTCCCTGCTTCCTCCTGCAAAGTTCAGCCATGGGGGCGCCCAGGGCCCGGAGGTGAAGCCCAAGTCCGTCCCTTCAAGGCTTCCTGCCTCGGGACCGTCTGCCGGTGCGAGTCCGCAGAACACATGCTTCTTAGGAATGGGGTTTGCAGAGTGCCTGAGCGGCCAAGAGCCCCACACCACAGATCCGCCCTCGTTCCCGTGTGGCCAGAGCGGAGAGTGGGGGAGGGCGCTGCGTCTGCGGAATCCAGACCTGCAGCAGGCAGGACTCCCCCCCCCCCCGGAAACCCCTGCAATGCGTTGGCTGTTGCTGGGTGTCACACTGAAGCATGAAAAGGCCACCCTTCACCCTGGCCTGGTTCTGAGCAAAAGGGAAGGAGGGAGACCTGTGACAAGGCCAGAAAGTGAAAGGGGATGGCCTGGCTGTGGGAAGGAACACACAGTGGCCACTGGGATGGACACACACAGTGACCATGGGAATGGCCTGGCCAGGAGCTCACTGAGTGACTGAACCTTCTTTCCCTTATGAGTCATTCCAGCCATTCTCTGATGCAACTTGACTTTCAGACACGCTGCTGAGACTGGTTGGGAGATCAGAAACTTGGGGGAAGCAGCGTGCATAAGGAATTCTGAATATAAGGGCACTCTGGAGTGTTTATCCCGTCGGTATTTAAGTAGACATGTGCATGTCAACAGAAACAGGGATTCTGCAAATATTTCTGGGTCAGCCTGCCACTGTGTCGATCATCACAAACGCCTTGCGCTTGTGAATATTGGATTTCTTTCATACAGTCTACAATCAAAAGAACTCGACTGTAATGGCCACAGACAGACACGCTTCGTGTTGGAGATGTTTGTCAGTGAGACCCACGTCCGAAGCAAACTCTGGGTCACCAAGTCACCCAGACGCATTGTTGTTGAGATATTTTTCCAGTAAAGACAGCAGTAATAAGCATGAATAATTTAGACAGGTAAGGGATTTCACACTGGAAAGAGAAATAGCTTGATTGTGAGGAAAACAACACTCAGAGCGCAGTGCTTCTTGGAGTCCAGTAGATGAGCTGCCCTTTCCGAGTGAGGTGACCTCTGACCCAGGGACCTTCGATGAGCCTGTCAGCAAGGTAGCTGCCCGAGATGCCAGTTTCTGAGGACGAGGTGTGGGAGGCCTTCCTGAGCTCCCCGACTCTTCCTCACTACCCCAGCACGATCACGCTGCTCATGGCAATCATTTCTGTTTGAAAAGATTTCTTTGATTTTTCTTAAAAGAATCTTTTAAAAAATGGATGGACTCTCTAGCACAAAGATAACTTCATTGGGCATTTCCCGATATTAAATTAACTTCAATTTTGATAACAAGCGGTTTCATTTTTCTCCCCTCGGGTTCCTAGAACCTTTTAATATAGCTCAGACTGACACTTTGGAGACAAGAAAGAGGAAAGCGTATGACTGGGCTCTAGAAATAAATGAGATTTAATACCCTCATGCATGGCTAAATGATTAAATCTTTTTGTTTTATTATTCGTTTTTCTAAGGTAATGCAGCCACGTAATTGAAAAATGTCACAGATTTGAAAGTGAACGTGGGAAACGGTGATGTGCTTCCGATTTCTACTTCTGTTTGCTTGTTTTACTTGCTCAGTCATGCGTCTCTCTGTGTGTGATGTCGGTGCAGGTGCTTTTACATTACATGGGTCCGGCTTGGGATACTTGATTCATCAATATTTCAATTCTGTTCTTTCCTACACGAATCTATCGTACGATGTGTTTGGGTGCAAAGAGAGGGAATTAGGAAACCCGCAGGAGCCGGTGTTGGTGGCAGCGAGCTGCAGTGGGAAGGAGGAGTCATGTCGGGCGTCTCCCTGCAGCCTGTCTGTCTGTCCTGACCACGTGCATGGCTCACTCAGGACCACGGGACCAGCACCGGGGCCAGGTGCTAGGTGCTAGGAATTGAGTTACTTGGAAATTTAGTAATCCATCACGGAATGCTGGGAAGTTTGAAATCACTTTCTCTCGGGTTGTGGAGGTGTTTGAGAGTTTCCGGATGCCCCAGGGTTGCTCTGCAGCACTTGCCCTACACACATCCCGCCTGGGCCCGATCCCTGGCACCCCAGAGGGTCCCCGAGCCCCACCTGAGTGCAGAGCCAGGAGTGAGCCCTGAGCAGCGCCGGGTGTGGCCCACGAAGAGTCGCTGTGCAGGGAGCGAGTGCCCTTCCCTCCCCTCAGACACTCAGTCCTGGTCTCCCCACAGGCCCCTGCTGTGGGGCCCCGGCTCTGGCAGTCAACTGGGTGACTGTTTCCATTCTCTCAGCACCAGGTGACTCCCCACCCCGATCCAAGTGGTCAGTCATGAGAGTCGGGCGAGGGTTGGTCTCGCGCGTGGCTGCCCTCCCAGAAAGCTGAGGGCAGCTGTGCGGATGAGCCCACCCTCTGGAGACCGTCCCCGGGGAGGGGCCTTAGGCCGCTTGCTTATGAAAATGTCTTTCCTGTAAGCGTTGTCCCTGTGGGCGCGGTAGGAAATGCCTTAAAAGCATTCTGTGCTTCTGTGCGGCTGTGCTAGGGTCCACAGTAAGGGAAAATCCTCAGTGAAGCAGAAACTCACAGGTGGACAGTGGAAGGATGGATAGGACTTGTCCTCCCTTCTCCCGGGGACCCCAGTCCAAGCTGAGGCCTTGTCCTGGGGGGTTCCCACGGGTAACCCCCGGGCTCCCCTTCTTCCCAGACTCCCAGGCACCAACAAACCCGTCTCCCGCGGGCAGCCCTGCTCCCTGAGGTCACGGGCTCATCCTCCCTCTCTGCACTCGGCATTGCTGATCTTGTGAGTGCCAGGAGGGGCTGAGGGGCTGGTCGGACTCCCCGAGGCCAGACCCCCCACCCTCTGGCCCTCGGCTGCACAGACAAGAAAGCAGCCCTGCCCCAGTGGACAATCCCGTCCCAGCAGCTGCCCCGAGACATGCCCATCGAGAGCAGAGTGCGCAGTGCCACGGCTGACGGCACAGCTGCCTGCACGGTGGGAGCTGCAGCCATGAGGGTCCTGGCAGGTCAGAGGTGGTGTTGGCAGAGGGCCCGGAGTGGGTGGGTACAGCTGAGTGACCGTGGAAAGGGCAGAAAGGCGCCATCTCAGTGAAGGCCCCTGAGGTGCTTAAGGTCCTTCAGGCTGCGTCACAGATGTGATTAAAGTGGGCTGCGAGGCCCTCAGATCAGGCGGGAGGAGGCGAGGCTGATAATCTGCAGTTGCCTGACGCATTGCACCCTCAGAGGACATTCAAACCCCACTAACTGACTCTTTGAAAATTCTTCTAATGTACCATTTGCTATGCCTTAATGAGAAATCTAAACAATGATCCTTTAAACGACTTCGGGGCCTTCCTACAGCTGTGAGGAGAAGCAGGAAGTATGCCACGCGGCTGCCCCCAGGAGCTTTTTTTTTTTTTTTTTTTTTTTTTTGCTTTTTGGGTCATACCCAACATTGCACAGGGGTTATTCCTGGCTCCGGCACTCAGGAATTACTCCTGGCGGTGCTCGGGGACCCTATGGGATGCTGGGAATCGAACCCGGGTTGGCCACGTGCAAGGCAAACACCCTACCCGCTGTGCTATCACTCCAGCCCACCCAGGAGCTTTTTGGAAAATCAGAAAATTCTAGAACAGGCAGCAGCTGGGCTGCTCCCTGGGTTACTCCCTCGCCATCCCCAGCAGTGCTGGATACCTCGGACCCGGGCGGGAGAGAGCGGGATGCTGATTGTCGATTGGTTTGCCCTGGGCTGGGCCCGTGGTGAGGCCACCCAGGTGGGTCAGGTAGTCACAGGGCTGATGCACCAGGCCGGGAGCACCTGGTCTGGTGGAGCAGCCCGAGGGTGTGGACAGCCAGTCGGGCTCCTGCGGCCACCGAGAGCGTGGATCAGCAGCTCAGCCTCGAGCCTGGGCACCTATGCCCGTTTGTTCTGAGGGGCTCTGCCCAGGGCTGGGCAGTGTGTGGGCCAGTCACTGTGTCCAGGTCCTGCCGGGACAGCAGCAGGAGGAGGGGGTTTTGGGGCAGGCAGCAGAGCCCCGGGCCCGAGGGAGACACCCCAGGAGCAGTTCCCTGTGGGGAGTGTGAGGTGGAGCCCCCGGGGCACTGAGCAGGAGAGAAAATGTCAGGGCCGTCCACTGCCCTTCCCTCTGGGCCTCGCTCACTAGGCCGGGTGGGGACAGACCCTGTCAGGTGGTAGCGGGGTGCCCTGGGAGGCCCTCAGTGCCGCCCACTGTCCGCTGTCCTGCTCTGCCGGCCCTCATTTCGGGAGCTGGGGTCAGCATCCCGGGCCTGCCAAGGAAGAGTGGACGCGGTTTCCCCTGGTGAAGCATCCCATGGGGATGAAGCCCCGTTCTGCCTGCAGCCCGGCCCCTAGTGTTCTCGGGGCCACACTAGGCCACCCGGAGTCCTGGCGGGGATGAAGTCGGGCTGGTTTCCTACGCTGGGCGCACGGGGCAGCCACGAAGCATCCTTCCCCCTGAGCAGCCGTTGACACGGACGCTTCATTGTGCAGGACGCTGTGTCCTTGTGAGTCCAGTGGGTGGGTGGTTACTCCGCCTGTGTCCTTGTGAGTCCAGTGAGTGGGTGGTCACTCCGAGCTGTGTCCTTGTGAGTCCAGTGGGTTGGGTGGTCACTCTGCGCTGTGTCCTTGTGAGTCCAGTGGGTTGGGTGGCCATTCCATTTTGTGTCCTTGTGAGTCAGTGGGTTAGTGGTCACTCTGCGCTGTATCCTTGTGAGTCCAATGGGTTGGGTCTGGCCCCTGGGCTCACATGTGCCTTGTCAGGGCTGTGGCAGGCAGGCCCCAGTGTGTGCCTCTGAGCTGTGACGTGTCATCAGGCCTGGAGCTGGGGACTCAGGGGCCATGGTAGGGGCGTGCTGGAACCTCCCTGAGTGCTTCCCGCTGATCGGGCGCGGGGGCCACGACCAGCCATGGCCTTTCCTGGTGGTCACTCACTGACGTGTGAATCCCTGCAGGGGGGCTGGCAGGGGGGAGCCCAGCCTCACACGTTACGCCATCCCAGCATCTGTGCCTTGGAAGCTTCTGGAGGGGGCAGGCTGGGGGCCCAGTTTGCAGGTTTGTCCTGGACCCTGCCCCGGGGCCAGGCTGATGTCTGTGCGTCCAGCTCGAACCTCTGTTATCATCAGAATACGCTGTGGAAATCCTCCTGCTCTCTCCAACTTTCATCATTTTTAAAGTCTGAATGACAGATTGATGTTTGTCCCTGGTGTGATGCGTCCATCATGGGTGCCTCAGGAAATATTTTTGAATTATGCTAATATTTACTAGAACATTTTCTGTTTGTTTTGGGGTCACACCCAGCCATGCTCAGGGCTGACTCCCGGCTCTGTGCTCAGGGCTGACTCCCAGCTCTGTGCTCAGGGCTGACTCCCAGCTCTGTGCTCAGGGCTGACTCCTGGCAGGCTCAGGAGACCATGTGAGGTACCAAGGATCAAACCCAAGTCAGCCACATGCAAGGCAGGTGCTGCCACTGGAACATTCTCAAATATTTAACTTTGGGTTAGGAATATTGAATCTCTAAGTCATACAGATTTATCACATTCTGACTTCATAGAATTTGATGGTTAATGTAAGTATCAAAAAAAATTCATGTATCTGAAGATGTCATTCATTTCACTGTCTGCCGCTGGACGTATTTTTTCAGTTTCTATTTCTATTCGTGTTTTACAACTTTTTTCTTCCCTAGTCATGAATGTTGCATTGCTGACACGAGGACATTTGTCCCTCCTGAGTGACCTTCCTTGACAGTTGCCGCCAGGGCTCCTCATTCCCACTGTCCCGTTCCTGCTGGGGCTGCTTCTGCCGGTGTCATTCTGTGTCCTTGGAAACATGCTCTGTTTGTGGAAAACGCTCGGCACCAGGCGAGGTTAGGGGCCGAGGGGGAACGAGGCCACAGTGCACGCATGTCCTGAGACACCGGCCCTGTGTCACTCCCATCCCTCAGGCCCTGGGCAGGGGTGTGGACAGGCTGGCAGGCCCTTGGGGGGAGGAATGAGGGGGTGGCCCGGCCCATGGCCCCGATCAGAGATGAGAGGGAAGACCCAGTGCTACTGGCCAGGGCAGTGTCCAGCAGTCACCCTTGTGTGAGCTTCAGCCACGTCCTTCCCACATGGCCCCACTCAGGTCCTGGGGGGGGGGGTGTGCTCCCGCTGTGCTCCCTCCCCCAGCCAGAACCATGTCCCTGTGGGTCAGCCCGGACCAAGCCAGGCTGCTAAGGACAAACAGCCATGCGGGCAGCCAGGCCGTGTGAGGCCAGCTGTGCACGGCTGCCTCCCTGCGTGGCAGGGCCAAGGCTTGTCTCAGGACACGGGTGGCAAGTGACAGAATGCTTCAGTGGAAACGATA
Source organism: Sorex palustris (assembly GCA_028565675.1). Lineage (NCBI taxonomy): Eukaryota > Metazoa > Chordata > Mammalia > Eulipotyphla > Soricidae > Sorex > Sorex palustris. The sequence continues at coordinate 1,871,407 of JAOXYA010000009.1, read as the reverse complement.
GTCACGGTGTCGTGACAACATAAGGGTCACCCCAGAGTCAGCGAGAGACCCCCCGGGCTGGTGGTGACATTCGGGTCATCCCGGAGTCCATGGAAGCGGGCACTGTGCTTCTGCCCTGCATCGGGCAACATTGACACCAGGATGGGAAGGGGCCGTGGGGACCGTGAGGGACCCAGACCTCAGCCGTGCCCGCTCTTCCGTGGCAGCCCTGCCTCCTGGGACACTCTCAGGCCACAGCCTCGAGGGGTCGTGTGGCAGCCCAAGACCCCTGTGACATGCCTAGGGCAGGTGCTGGGCATGTCACAGGGCCATTGTCCTGCCCAAGAGCCTGTGAGGAGCCCCAGGGGCTCGGGCCAGGAGGGGCTGTCAGTGACAAGAACACATGGGAAGGGCTGTTGGTGACGAGCTCTCTGGGCCTGGGGGTAGCCTGAAGGCGAGGCCTGGCCTCCTGGGCCTGACTGTCACCCGGCCTGTCTGAGAGAGGCCTGTCCACACCCCCCCGCACAGGCCATGGAGTGGCCCGGCCACCCTCACACAGACTGGCCCGGCAGCTCCCACAGAATCAGACGAAGGACAATGGGAAGGCCGAGTCGACATGTGGGGAGAAAGGTGGGCACTTATCTTCACGTGTGGGAGAAAGGCAGGCACTGACCTCAGACCGAGCTGCTCCTCGGCCTCCAGCTCTGTAGAAGTCATTGGCTGACTGGGCCTGGGGGCCAGGGAGCTGCTGGGGTGGAGCCCCTGAGCTTAGAGGAGGCGTCAGTGGGGGTCATGTGGGCATTGCGGCAGCGCTGGGCAGGACCGTGGCCTCTGGCCCTGGCGTCCAGGAGGACTCGCCTGCCCATGGCTGTTGAGAACACGGCCGTAATACTTCTCTGCTTCACATTGTCTCGTCCTTGCTGGCTCGTGGTGGGCTGGGCAGGGGAGGGGTGCTCCATCTCCTCCAGGGCTGCTCTGAGCTGGGCCTCCCTCTGCCCAGCAGTCCCCAGCCCAGGCACACAGCAGATGCCGCTGCTCCCGGGGGTGGAGGGCCTCCTGCTGTCTGAGTTGCAGTCACAGCACAGGCTCGGAGAGACCAGCCGCCCCCGCCACCCAGAACCCGGGTCCAGCCCACATGGACGGCAGGAGGACGTCAGTGCCTCCGTGTGTGTGTGGGTAGGGGGGGACTTTATGGTGCAGACGGAATGGTCGTGTCAAACACAGAGCATCCCGCTCATCTCACGCACTTGGAGGTGTAAGATGCTTTTGTCAGCGTGTCTATAGCAGCCTCCCCAGGTGTCTGATCCGAGAAAAGCCCCCCTCTTGGAGACTCGGGGGTCCCACTGCCACCCTCAGCCTCATTGGTTGGGCAGCAAGGCTGGGGAGATGCCACACAGAAGTCAGCTCCGCCCAGGGGACTGCTCTCTGCGCCAGGGCTCCCTGATGCTTTCCCATTCTGCATTTTAAGTACATTGAACTTCCCATTAACTACACGTTCAGTGGCTTGAGAGAGAAAGCATCTGTCCTCGCGATGTTTATGTTGTGAGAAAAGAGATAATACAAATATAAGAACTTGGGGCTGGAGAGATAGCACAGTGGGTAGGGTGTTTGCCTTGCACGCGGCCGACCTGGGTTCGATTCCCAGCATCCCATATGGTCCCCTGAGCA
>JAOXYA010000009.1:1688280-1699410 GCA_028565675.1 Sorex palustris | reverse complement strand
TGTTTTGTTATAGTTTTACGTTCTAAAATTCTCTTACAATAGATCTGAATTCCCCTTCCCCAGAAACGTAGTGAGCTATTTAAAATAAGTAGAATAAGGTAGAAATGATAGTGTAGGAAGAGAAAACTAGAAGACAAAATGTATAATGCTTATGGTGCCATTTCTTTTTCTCTTTCTCATTATTTGCTTTTCACTGGATAGAGTTAACTGCCATGCTATGCAAACATCTAAGGATATCTTAATTCATTTGGGTAAGGAAGTAAGGTACTCTTATGACATGCAGAAAAGATCTGAGGCTTCCAGCCAACAGCCAACAGCAGAGGGAGGGTAGGAAGGACCTTTGAGTATGATCCTCCAACCTCAGGCAATACTTTGAATGTCTGTTGCTTTAGTCAACTTTTGAACCTTATCAGAAAGTCTGAAAGAAAAATACCTAGCTAGATCTCTACAGGATTCTGAACCAAAGAAATGATAACAAATGTTTGTTGTCTTAAGACATGAAGTTTTGGATGCTTTATACAGCTATGAGCAATTCACATGCCCTGGCACCAGTTTTGAATGCCGTATTTATTATTTGTGAATGTAAATATGACTGACACTAAAATTGCTAAAATAGTTGTGTACTTTTTATGTACACCAACTAAAAATTACTTAAGAGAGTAAAAACAGAAATAGCCCAAGACTCCTATAACATTCAGTGACATACATCAGTAAGAAATGCCTATTCAATTTGAAGAAAATATCCTGAGCCAATGATTTTTATAGGGACATTCTTTGATATCCAAGGGTTCTTAGAAAATGCACCAACCAAATGTCCATGGAGCAAAAAAAAAAAAAAGAAAAGGTGCAGATAATTTTATAAAGCTACAAAAAGATAAGAAAAGATAAATAAATCAGAAGGAAGTAAATAACTGCCAATTGACTGTTGATGATAATAAAGTTTCATATTAGTGAAAGCCAGTTATTAAATAATTATAATTGCCAAGCATTATTTTTGGATTTGAAAATACATAATTATTTTTAAAAGTAACTGCACTATGGACATCTAACCTCAATTACATGAAGAAAGATTGAGAAGCGAGATATAGAGAAAGCACATTGAATTACAGTCACTTCCATAATACAGTGGGTAGGGCACTTGCCTTGTATATGGCGGACCCAAGCTTTAGCCTCAGAACCCCACATGATCCCCACAGAATCCCCCACCAGGAGTATTCCCTGAGAACAGAGCCAGGAATAAGTCCTGAAGCCCACCAGGCGTAGCCCCCAAACAAACAAAGAGTATTGAATTCTTGGCTGTTCCTTAAGGTTTCAAGCATCAGAGTCCATGGGTGTTCACTTTGGATGCAATGCTCTCCAAAAATAATGTTTCATTCTAGGGATACCTAGTGGCTATTAAGCACTGAGAAAATATACTGGGAATTTGAGTTTATTTTGCAATTTTGTTATTTGTGTTTTATTATTTTCCTTTTTTTCCATTTTCAATATGCACTGGGTCCTCTCTATTTCTCTCTCTCTTCCTCTCTTTCCCTCTCTCTCTTTCTCTCTCTTTCTGTGTGTGTGTGCTTGTGTGTATCTTTCTCTTTCACTCTCTCTCTATCTGTATTCTAATGAAAAATTCATCCTGATTGGAGAGAAATTGCCAGGGGATCGCCTTACTCCAACTTGATTCCCAGCCCTGCACATGGTCCCCCAAGCACCTCCAGAAGTGACCACCGAGCATAAGGCAGAAGTAAGTTCCAAGCTAACAGGTATGGCCCCATCACTCCCAGACTCCTCATATACACACAAAGTTCATCCTTCTTTTAATTGAAGTAGAATCTCTTTTTAAATTTTAATTGAAATTTCTGTAATTCAAAAATCAACATTCATATTAGTTTATATGAAATCTCCAGGGTCAAGAAAATTCAAAAGAAAACAGGGGTGAGGGCACTCACAGTTTTTAAGCTTTCTTACAAAGAAATTGTCACTTAGAAATAGCTATAATAACAATAAAAAATAGCATGCACAATTTACTGAGCACTCATTAATATGCTAAGTACTTTACATAATTATCTTTCCTGACTATCATTATCAACCCTATAGTGCAAATGTGATAATCTTCAGTTCCAGATGAGGAAACCGAAACTTAGAAAAATTAGGTGGCTTTAGATCATACACTCTTAGGTGGTTGATTTTGAACCGATTGATTCAAGTTGATTCTGAACACAATTATGACAGATAGTTAGAAAAAATATTTTAAGGTACTGAGAGTATACACATATACTAAGAGTATTTACATATACATATATGTAAATGTATATACTGAATACACTAAGTGCTCACTGCAGAAAAATTAATTACCTTATTGCTATTATTTGAAGTGGTACATTATTGATTTATTTATCCAATAGCTTTTAAAAGGAACCATACAAAATTATAATACATTGTTATATAAGACTTTTTAGAAGAATTACAAACTTTTGTGAGTTGGAAAGAGCAGCATTTATAGCATTCTTCATCACTTGCTGAATACAAGTTTTAAAACACCTTTTCTGAGTTCTTATCTAGCATTTTACCTAAACTCAAGGAACCACCAGCTCCTGAATGGATATTCTTTGTTTTTACGCACATAAGAATGTTAAAATGTTTGTGCAAAATTCTTGTTGTTCACCTCCCCATCCCCTACCTGTGCACTCTTACCTTCAAAAAAAAGTTCTGAATTTTAAATTTTTTCCTCATTTAGTAATTTTTTAGCACAAAGTTCCCATTTTAAACACATTGACCAGGGGCTGGAGCAATAGCACAGCGCATAGGGTGTTTGCCTTGCACGTGGCCGACCCGGGTTCAATTCCCAGCATCCCATATGGTCCCCTGAGCAATGCCAGAGGTAATTCCTGAGCGCAGAGCCAGGAGTAACCCCTGTGCATTGCCAGGTGTGACCCAAAAAAGAAAAAAAACACATTGACCAAAATAGATGTATTCCTAGATCTTCCCCTCTACTACATATTGCATGAAATGCATGCATCATTCCATCAACTTTGTCAACATGACAAATTAAATGTTGTTCCTCTTGGATTTGGGGACTCAAGAATATGAAATGTGAAGTCCAATCTAATCCAATACTGCATGGCAGATGAAATGCAACTCCTTTGCATTTGCTTTGCTTTGCTTGAGAAGAGGAAAGAAAATAAGATTCAATGTGGTTTTATTAGGTGCAATTGATTCGGCTCCTATAACAGAGGCAAATCAAATACAGTAGCTGTAGTAGCACTGTAGCACTATCCTCCCATTGTTCATTGATTTACTCGAGCAGGCCCAGTAATGTCTCCATTGTGAGACTTGTTGTTACTGTGTTTGGCATATGGGATACGTCATGGGTAGCTTGCCAGGCTTTGCTTGGGGGTGAGATACTCTGAGTAGCTTGCCAGGCTGTCGGAGAGGAGCAGAGGAATTGAAACCAGGTCGCCCGGGTCGGCCACATGCAAGGCATATGCCCTACCCACTGTGCTATCGCTCCAGCCCTCAGTAGCTTTAGTAACATAACAATTCTTTTTCAATGTATTATATATAGTATTGTTCATGAAAAACTCTGCTTCATGAATTTTGGGGGGACATTCCTTCAACTTGTTCTGCCTTCATACCTTAGTACTGCCTTCATCAATACGACACATTTATTTCAGTAGGAAAGAGAAATAAAGACTGTTCAGAAGTCACATCTACTCATGCTGTTCAATGAACCTTGCTACCAGGAAGACTTGGAAGATAGATTTATTTGAGGTGACCATGTACCGAATTAAAAATTGTGGGTTTTTGAATGAGTCCTTTCAGCATGAAAAGAAAGGTAGAGTGAATATTAGGGAAATATAGAAATATATATAGAAATATATTGCAGAGGTACAATGAAATGTATCTTAGCTAAGACAAAGAGCATTCTAGACATTGGTTGCACAATAATATGAGTATACCTAATATTACTGTACTGCACACCTCAAACAGTTTAGATGATACATTTTGTGTTACATCTATGTTACCACAACAGAACCCAAGATAATAATGTCTTAGCCTAACAGATAAGAACTATGCCTTACCCTTAGAACTATGTCTCCAACCTCTTCATCTTTTCATAGGAGTTCTAGGGACGTTTGTGCCATTGACAGTTACCCATTATGGAGTAGCCTTGCCCAGCTACAGGACCTGAAAGTTAAAACACAGGTGCAGGGATTAGATTGACAGTCTAATCCCATCTATGGCATAGTTAACTGTGATACTGGGTAGTTTTAATTTTACTGAACCTGGACTACCCATCTAAATATACAGTAAAACCACTACATTACCTCTTTTGAGGTATAATTCATTGGTGTATAGTAACTATTTATTTTAAGAAAAAGTGAATTTATAGGACAATTAATGGGAAACTGAAAGATCAGGAAAACAAACCAAACTGGATCAAAGAATTACCATTATGTCCACATTAATTTTATTTTTAATATTCACTTTTGTTAGGCTGGAGCCATAGCACAGCGGGTAGGGAGTTTGCCTTGCATGTGGCCAACCTGGCCGACCCAGGTTCGATTCCTCCACCCCTCTCAGAGAGCCTGGCAAGCTACTGAGAGTATCTCACCCGCATGGCAAAGCCTGGCAAGCTACCCCTGATGTATTCGATATGCCACAGTAACAAGTCTCACGATGGAGACGTTACTGAGCTCACTCGAGAAAATCAATGAACAACGGGAGGACTGTGACCGCTATGATTGACTGATATAGGGCCATGTTAGTTCAGTATAAGGCTATATTTCAGGGTGTTACCAGTATCTTAAAAATAAACCAGTTTATGGAAAGACAATAAACATAAGAAAACGCAGAAAGATGTTTTCTAAACTTAAAACTGATGACCAGATTTAGATACCAGATTTACTTACTAGTCTTCTACAAGTTGAAAAAATTTTAAGAAGATGAAAGGTAAAAATTTTATCAAGACTTAGGAAGGAAAGCTGGAGTGACAGTACAGTGGGTAGGACATTTGTCTTCCATGCACCTGACCTGGGTTTGATCCCCGGCATTACATCTAATCCCCCAAGCACCTGCCAAGAGTGGTGCCTGAGTGCAGAGTTAGGAACAAGCCCTGAACTCATCTAGTGTGGCCCCAAAACAAAAATTTAGAAAGAAAAACAAGAAGAGGCCTAAAGAAGGATTAAATGAAGGATTAAATGACTTACTATTCTTTTTTTGGAATTGTATTGCATCTATAACTTCTATCTATAATTCAAAATTGGAAAATATTCTATTTGATTTTTAGAAAAAAAATGTTTTGTTTGGGGGGAGGGGGTTCATACAAGAACTCTCAAGGCTTAATGCTGATGGTGCTCAGGAAACCATTTGTGGTCTTGAGATCAAATTTACATTGCATTTGTTCTAGGCAAACATCTTTACCTGCTATACTATTTATCTCTTCCTTGATTTTTTTTTTTTGCTTTTTTGGATCAGACCCAGTGATGCACAGGGATACTCCTGGCTCTGCATTCAGGATTTACTCCTGGCAGTGCTCAGGGGACCATATGCAATGCTGAGAATTGAACCTAGGTTGGCCACATGCAAGGCAAACATCCTACCCTTTTTGCTATCGCTCCAACCCCTGTTCCTTGATTTTTAGAGCATTTTATGATCTTTACTTCTATCACTGTCACACCATTTCCAGAATAACTTGACTAATATTTTAGGCAGTGTAAAAATTGATGTAAAGTTGAATATTATTTAACACTCAAATTGTCCTTTTATTAAAAAAAGTTATTTAATTTTTTTTCTGTTTTCACCTTATTTGTCATTATTACATATTAAAATTTCTAAAAGACTTTACTGAAAAAAACTATATCTCTTCTTAATTTTGTTAATATTTTCCAAGTTTGGGGGCCTGCAATAGTAATGTACTGTTCTCACCATCTTTAATAATTGACAGCTCTCTTCACCTATCTCAGTTGCTCTGCTGTCCCAACATATCTGGGACATAAAAAGTTTCTCTTTTGTTTGGGGGGTTTTGTTTGTTCCTATTTCATTGAAGAAAGTTTTCATTGAACAAAATTTTCTTCTAATATTATGAGAGGATAGAGAGAAGTACATGTTCGAGAAAGAACTAGGGCTTCTCAGGAGTTGGAAAAAACAAGCATAGAGATAGGCAAGCAAGATACACGACCAAGATAGACACAGGATTGAAGCTGAGCTTTCTTCCCATTGCTATCTATCTGGACTTACATTTTATCCTATTGTAAAATCCATAATTCATTTTAAATAATAGGTATTGTAATCATTTATTGTCTTCAAATAATATTTGTCATTTGAAAACTCTGCCACTCAGAAAAGAGAATCATTGCCCTTTACTTTTAATATTGTTGTTGTAATTAAGGAGCCAAGGAGCTAGCTTAATGGTTAAGGTTGCTTGTGCCCAAAACACAGGTTTGAATGCAGCCACCACATGATCCCCCCAAACGCATGTAGGTATATTTCTGTAGTTTGCCATGTATGACCAAGGGAATGGTATTTGTGCTGGTTCCTGGTAGATGAGGCTGGAGCAGATTCATATTCCTGAGCAATTACTTTAAAGAACCCAGCTGAGTATTACTGAGGGTGACTTCTCTGGGTATCCCAAACACTGCTTGGGAATCCCCTCCCCCACCCCCCAATATACACTCACAAATTGTGCTTCTAAATTAGCAGGATAATGAATCCATGAAAGTAATTTTTCAGTAAAATTTCTGTATGTATCTTTTGAAGTCGAGGAAGACATGGTTGATGGATCAAACCCTGGGATACAGTTAGTATCCCAAGACCTTGTTGTAATTTTTTACTAAAAAAAATAATAAATATTTAAATCAAATAAGTATAATAAAATAGATCATCTGGTTAAAAACTCAAATAAGTAAAACAAAATTAATATTATTTAAATTTTGCATCACATTGGTGGTGCTCAAGGCTTATTCTAGACTTTGCACTCAGGGGTCTCTGCACTAGTGGTACTCAGGGGGCCATATGTGATGCTGGAGATCAAATCTGTGTTAACTACTGCAAGGAAATCATCTTGTCCACTGTACTTTCTCTCCATCCCAAATGATTATTTCATCTTGAAATTTAGTCTTAATTAGTAGTGGTATGAATTTCATGGCCCATGAGGAGATTATCTGGTGCCAGCAGGGTGTGGCTTATGGGTATGATCCCTGAGTCACCTGAGACTGGGGGAAGCAGACAGAGGATCTCTGTTCCAGGGTCCCCTTGAGTCCAGAGTCCAAGATCACGAAGTTCCACATTATCTGGGTTCTGTGGTACTTCATTCATGTGTAAGGCTCTGCCTGATCGTCTGGAAAGCAGTCTGAAGCATGGCAGTGGTTGGGTGGTGGAGGTCGGCTGTTGGTGCTGGGTCCCTTGGGGTGGGGAGGGCTCTCACCTGCCCCACAGCCTGGCACAGAGTCCAGTGGCATGTTTCTGGGAGCCTTATTTTATACTCCCGACTGAGAAGAGCATCCTGAGTTCTAGAGGGTGGCCAGGCTGTGAGATCCCCACCCCAAGGGACCCAGCCGCGGCAGCCAACCTCCACTACCAAACCACCGCCATACTCCAGGCTGCTTTCTGAACCGCACAGTGGCGACTACACCATATAAGATCCGGTTCAGGCTGTGGGCAACAAAACCATAGAGAAAAATATATAAATATATGAGTCTCAGAGAGCCCAGCAATCTTCCAAGAATATTCCACCTGCGCGGGAAGAATCTGGCAAGCTCCTTGTGGAATATTAAATATGCCAAATACAGTAATGACAACAGGTCTCATTCCTCTGATCCTGAAAGAGCCTCCAATTGTTGGGAAAAGACAAGTAAGAAAAGATTGCTAAAATCTCAGGGCGGGGAGGAATAGAGACGTTACTGGTGCCCACTCGAGTAATTTGAAGATCAATGGGATGATGGTCATGATCACGGTCATGGTTCTCCCGTTGTTCATCGATTTACTTGAGCGGGCCCAGTAACATCTCCATCGTGAGACTTGTTGTTACTGTATTTCGCATATCGAGTATGTCACGAGTATGTCACGGGTAGCTTGCCAGGATGACAGTAACGTAGTAATACAGAGATGAATTTCATAGGTTTTCTATTTGTAGGGTTTGCTTGTGTATATGTACATATGCAAGAGGTAAACACTTAAGAACTGTGGTTTGCTATTTGTGCATTCTGAGTCTGTTGTCACAAAAATTTATAGCTCTACAGTCAGATTAGCTTCAGCAAGGTAAACATTAATACAGTATCCTTTAAATATGACAAAACAGATTACCTTTCTAGAGGAGAAAATTGAAGCAAAGCTAGATGAAAAATAGCTGGCATTTTTAAAAGCCTTTTTTAAAAATCACATGTTCTTTTTCTGCTTGTTTGTTTGTTTGTTTGTTTGAGGTTCTTACCCAGTGGTGATGCAAGCACATTCCTGTGCCTGCACTTAGGGACTACTCCTGGAGGTCTCTTGTGACCACATGGAATGTCAGAGATTGATCTAGGGTTGGCCATGTACAAGAAAAGCACCCTACCCACTATAATATCACTCTAGCTTTTCTTTGGCATGTTTAATTGTTCTTAAATGTTTAGTGGTGCTTTATTTCAAATGTGTACTGATAATACCTTAGAAAATATCATATAAAATATGCTACAATAATGATAGTAATAAAGTTACAAAATTTAACTTTTAAAAGTATATGAATCACTAGTTTCTCAGAGGCTGATCAAATATTGGCATTTGGCTTCACTGATGGTGATGAAATCTCTGATAAAGTTTATATCCACTCTGTGTCTGAAACAGGGCTCAATTTCTGAAGCTCTGCCCTCCCTCTCCAGCATGACAATTTAGTTTTTTTAATATCAAATTATTTCGTCTGCTTCTTGCAAAACAGATGGTTAAGATAATTATAATGGAAATGGCACGCTGAGAATACTGTGGAGAGACCATTCCCTTCTTTTCTCTTTCCCTTTCCTTCTATGCAAATGCTAAGGGTGATAGTATGACAGTGAACAAAATGGTGAATCAATAAAAGAAGTTCTACCCTTAGCTGTTGAGATGACCTGTGTGACTCAGATCAAATCAGCCGAGCTCTGTAGATCTTAGTTTTCACCTCTGTAAAATCAAGGGGAGCATTTTTTACCTCGATGGCCCTACAGAAAGCAGGTGGAACGTCAGCATCCACCTAGCAAAATTGCTTCTTCCTTAAGCAAAAGAGAGGGTTCCTTTAGAATAAAACCCAAGTAACTTTTTTGTTGACCAAAAGAATTTTTATGCAAAAGGCATTTTTTTAAATGAGTTTAAAACAGAGAGCAGAAATGAATCTGAAATGCATAACGTATGCTTTTTCAGCACTTTCTAGCAATTACGACAATTTAGGTGGTTATGTAAATTACACAATTCTTGTAAAATGACATAATTATGAAATGTTGGGGCAGAAACAGAAAAGGATTACATTGCTTTAAAGTGAATACTGAAATGATATAAGATTGGGAATACACCCCCTCCATCATTTTATCTAAGTCACTTGGGATTTTACTATTGCCAGTGGAAAAATATCAATATAAAGCAAATTTCCAAGGGCATAATATGTAAGGATTTCAGACTAATTTTAACTGTTTGAATTCATATTATTAAATGTATATTTCAATAAACAATCCATTAACTTAAAACTATTTTTGAAAATATTATCTTTATTCCTTAAAATTTATTTGGTAGTTGGGGCATTTAAATTACTGAGAAAAATTGTAAGTATTTTACATATCATTGTACAATTTTCAAGAAGAGAAATCTTTTATGGGGGTACGGGGTGGAACATTGCTAAGAGAAGACAAAGTAGTTTCTTTTTCTTGAAATATATATATTTTTAAATAAAAAATGTATTGGTCAACATGATATAGTTACAAACTTTCATGATTGCGTTTCATTCGAACAATGCTCAAGTACCCATCCATCCACCAGTGCACATTTTCCACCACCACTGTTCCCAATGTCCCACCCCTCACCTCCACCCTACCACATTCCCTGCATCTGTGGCAGGCACAGTCTTTCTTACTCTCTATCTAATTTTAAGCATTGTGATTTGCAATACAGATACTAAGAGTTCAAACGTTAAACACCTATTGCATAATCTCTCTCTAGGCTGGAGCTATAACATAGCTAGCTATAGGGCGTTTCCCTTGCATGCGGTTGACCTGGCCGACCCGGGTTTGATTCCTCTACCCCTCTCGCAGAGCCTGGTGAGCTATTGAGAGTATCTCGCCTGCAAGGCAAAGCCTGGCAAGCTCCCCATGACACATTCCCATGACACAATATGCCAAACATAGTAACAAGTCTCACAATGGAGACGTTACTGTCCCACTAGAGCAAATCGATGAACAAGGAGAAGACAGTGCTACAGACAGTGCATAATCTTTGGGCTGCTAAGAAGACCCAGGGCTGCATTGGTGATCTAGGGTGCTTCCCCACTTGGAATGGCCAATGCCATGGGCAAACAAAGGAGGAAAGGAGGCCACCAGGTTGGTTGGTGATCAGTTGCCGCTTATTCCATTCTCTGACACGTTTCTTCCAGTCACACTAAGCTCCCCATTCTAGTCTCACACTGCCGCTCATTGCATCTCCTCCTGTCTCTCCTGCTTATCTCTCTGCTCTCCATCTCACATCCACCTCTCTTATCTCTCCACACCCCTCCTCCCGCATTCTTTTCCTACATTCTTCTCCCTCTGTCCCCCTTGCTAGTCTATCCATGCTCCATCTTGCTGCCCTAGTCTCTCTCTAGTCTTTCCCCAACTCCCTTCATAGTGGATAGACACCACACCCCATCCCTAGTAGCACAATCAACATATCAAAAGCCTTTCCTGATTGTTGATCAGGCTCAAGGGAGGGAAATATCACATAGGGTTTTTTCTCCTCTTCTTCTCCAATAACTTAATTAACATCTTAATTCTACTTCTTAATATTAGTTATTTTGTATGGACACAGTAAGAGAAACATAGAGTTTGTAGGGTGGCTCTCCTGGGGACATCTCGCTATAGATCTCAGACTACAGTGCTCAGGCCAGATAAATCTTTCCTAACCCTAACAGGGTCCTAATTCAGTTGTTATTTTTTGGATCATGACAGAATT
>JAOXYA010000009.1:1439182-1455783 GCA_028565675.1 Sorex palustris | reverse complement strand
TCTCGGAGAGCCCGGCAAGCTACCGAGAGTACGTACTCAATATGCCAAACACAGTAACAACAAAGTCTCCAATGGAGTAGTTACTGGGCCCGCTTGAGCAAATCGACGAACAACCGGAGGGCCTTTACCTTTACCTTTATGGAAAGTTAAAGATAACACAATTGAATTATCATGCTATTCTATAGTGACATTCCTTGGAGTAAAAAATGTCACCTCATGTCTTCAGCATAAGGTACTTTGTTAATGAGAGTGCTTCCTTGCAGCTGAACATTCCAAAATAAGTATTTTGAAATTTGTAAATTTTTCATTCCTCAGCACCATTGCGAGTGGCCCTCCCCATAACTAAGCACATACCGAGAAATAACACCTGAGCATTGCCAGATATGTACCAAATATCAACCTCCTCCCAAATATCTTTATTTCTGAAGAACAATTTTGTTGGACAGAGAATCTGGGTTGAGATGTTTTATTTTGGCATCTGAAAGATCTTATTTTAACCTTATTTTACTGTTCTGACTGCCATGGTTTTTGATGAGAAATTTGTTATTATTCAAATTGCTCACTGGAGGCTTCATAAAGTGGGAAGCAAGGGACGTAGACTTGTGAAAATGCTGCTTCCACCTCTCTATTCAAACTACCTTGGTCACCCACATCCCAGGAAATGCCCGGCTTGAATCAGGGCTTGTCAGGTGTGCTAGGAACACCTACACAGAGCCAGCCCGGAGACTCACATCCCATCAGACCCCAAAGGTAGCCATCAAGCGGTACCTGAAGTCCACTTGTGCTGTAGGGTGTGAAAGATGATCCCTGCCATTTGATTATTAGGAAGCCACAACTCAGCCTAGACTGAGGAACTGCTCTTTTGCAGGACAGTCAGTCCTACCTTTGGCACAAGTGTTAGGTGTCTGCCACTTTTCCCTCACACGGAAAAAGAAAAAAAAATTCATGTGGAGGGGAAATCTTGAGGAAAGATAGGGTTTTTTGTTTGTTTATTTTTCATTTTTTTGCTTTTTTAGGTCACACCTGGGGATGCACAGAGGTTGTTCCAGGCTCATGCACTCAGGAATGACTCCTGGAAGTGCTTGGGGGACCATATAGGATGCTGGAATTGAACTCGGGTCGGCTGCACGCAAGGCAAATGCCCTACCCACTGTGCTATCACTCCAGTCCGCAAGATAGTTTTTATTGAACAAAACTTAGAAAGATGTGAGAGGAGAGCAGGAAAGGAATGCATGTTCAAGAGGAAATATGAACTTGGAAGAATAAGCAAGTAAGAAAGCAAGTAAAGAGACATGGAGATAAGCAAGGGAGATAGATATCTCAGGAGAGAACAAGGGCTTAAAGAGCAAGCCTGAAATTTGTATTTGTTTCAAAGGTTTTTGGCACCCAGGTGAAGCTTCTTGGAAACAGGTTGTGAATGCCACAATAATGGTATTTCTCTACTCTTAACATGGATAGCTCTAAATCACAGATCATTGATTTTTTGGCAGCGAAGTGCACAGACAGTATCATGATTTTAGTAGCAACAAATAATTGTGTTATGTTTATCAGGAAATTTAGAAATATTTTTAACTATTGCTCCTGAAAATGGCATTGATACCATCCCTTCTCCCTGTGTAGTGTTTCTGCATTGTGATTCTTGAACTAGTCTCATATGAATGTCTCATACCAACTCTACCACATTGAACTAAAATCTGGAAAAATGGTATTTTACAAATGATACTTTATATAAGTAGGTAAGTGATACTTTACAATAGGAAAAAAACTATCCTTTGAACAAGTAGATCTATTGAATGAAACCAAATGCAACTTGTAGAAAAGATAAAGCACATCTTTATCTCTCTTAGTCCATCAGAGATGAAAAAAGTTACCCTTTATACCCTTACCTAATCAAAAGCTTAAATCTGTTCACAGGCTTTATAGCCCAGCATTGTACTATTGTATATTGATTCGACCGGAGGGCACCTCCTTGTGGAGGACAATTGATTTTTCTTTGTTAGCAAAGCGATTTTAATAGTCTTTCTTAGGACTGACATGTCTCAAGGCCCCCAAAGCAAGATGCACCTGTTACTGCGACTTAGTGATCAATCGTCCAACCCACAGAAAATATGCCTGTCTGCTGCGTTAAAACAACTCCACAGCAATTACTCACAAGGTGACTTTAACTCGTTTTGATATATAGGCTGCCTGAGTGAGTCTCAGGTGGGTTATTTTAAGTATTTTTATCTCAAAGTTTGAAATGGGGCATTCTTATTAAATTGATATTAAAAGAACAAAGTGACTAGCACAAATATTTTTCTCTTTAATGCTTCTTCAGTAGCTTCATGCCAAACACAATTGCCAAATCAACTAGTCCAAAGTAAAGGTCAGGGCTTCGAAAAGTGAGTGATAATAGCTCTATTTGTATTGCCCTTGATATTTGAAAATGACTCATCTGGCTAATTGTATGGTGTGACTGAAAAGTCAAAGGTAGGATCTGTAACTTAAATGGGCACAATTTGCTGTCTGTTCTCCTTGACCAGTAGTGACCAGTGTTTCCTTAGTATCATACAAAGTGTCCCTTCTGTTTGCTTTTCATTAATCTGGCTTGAAGAATGTTTTTGTGTGTGTTTACCAAGGACTGTCTGAAATTCAAAAGTGCTATTTTAATGATTTCTTGCAAGTTTTTGTACATAGTGTCAGCATTTTAAGCTTATACCTCTCTTGCATAACAATAATATTAACTACTGTTACTTAAGAGATCTCATGGATATATTTTAATTAACTTTCAATTAAATATGTCAAATATGGGTTCTAGCTTATATATCATAAGTGAGAAAATTTTAGAAAAAGCACTGTCATTGAATTATGCCCATTCAGCCATTTTCTCATATGTCCATTCTTGAACTCATATACACATGTTCATGATAAAAGCTGTATTTGAACATCAACCTGTCCATTTAATTATGCTATATGTGACACTCTGCTTTAAATGTATACTAGATGATTTAGTGCCCTTGCTTCCCAACAACAGAAAAATCCCTGTTGTTCCTAGAGCATAAAATCCTTCTCATCAAGCCAGCAAAGTGGAATACTACATATCAAACAGCATGATGGGCATTTGAGGAAGAAGCCTAATCCCCAATTTCAAGAAGCCTGCTCCTGACTGGAGTTTATAACGAAGTGGAGAGAGGGAATTGTCTCTAAATAGTTTAACAGAGAAAAAATCTCCTGAAGCAGGGAGACAATGACTAGAGGACACACTTTGTACAGAGCTTGGATCACAAAGGGGTTTGTTACAGAATTACCTGTGTGCCCCTCCCTCACCCAGTTTATATGGTGAAGTCCTAACTCCTAGAACCATAGACTATGACCTTCCTTAGATGTATTGTTTATCAGACATGGTCAAATTAAGATCATTTGTGTGGTCTCTGATATAATGAATGTCCTAAGAAAACCGGAAAATCCAGACAAACTGACATAGAAAGAACCCCATGTGAAGGTCCGATTTACACTGTCATAGTGAATGCAGAGCTAGGAGAGATGACAGAAAAGTATCTGCTTTTACCTAGCCTTTCAGATAAACTGGTGAAAATTTGCTAGCCTAGTTTCCTGCTCTCACCTCCAGAAGTGTGAGATGATAAATTTCTGTAAGCCTCTACTTTATAATAGTCTTGGCAAATGAATATAGTGGTTTGGATAAAATTTATGATAAGAAGAGATGAAGAGATTTCTGGTTTGGCTCTATTTTTAGGTGCAGGAAAAAGAAAAACAAAAATTGAAGATGACAGAATGCTTGTAAGTGTAAGGAAGCAATGTTGACCCTCCGCACTCTGTTCTGAGTGGGCAGCAGAGAAGCTTCTTCAGAATTTTTCTTCAGAATTTCCAAAGTGAACCTCCTTTTCTAGGTAGAAACCTGATAAAGATCAGATTTAACACACCCAGGAAAGCTTGTCAGTTGAAAGCTAAGGTAAATGTTTGATTTTAGTTGTGTTTAATGTAATTTATGTATTTTTTATATTCATATTTTTGCAAAGTTGGAGCCACACCTGGGGAGTATTTGGGGGATTTTGTAGTTCTGGGTTTGGGGTCAGTCCCAGCAGTATTCAGGGGACCTGTGCTGCTGGGAGTCTAACCCAGTCCTGTACTATGCAAAGTATGCATTCAACCTCTGGGCTATGACTTTGCCTCTCTTTTTTATTTGGGGTGACTCCCAAACAGTGCTCCGAGGGGCTGATAATTGGCACAGCTGTGCCAGTTGATAGCTTTTAGGCCTAGCAATGATGGTGCTAATCAGGTCCAGTAATTGTGAAGGCCAGCAGTGCCATGATGATGGTGATTGGGGGTCAACAGAGCTACTTCTAGTAGTGTCTGAAGGGGGCCATGTGACACTTGGGATTGGACTTGGGGCCTAGCATATGCAGGTTATGCACTGTACCACTTTGAACTACCTCCCCAATCCTTGAGGTCTATTTTCAAATGAATTTCCTCTGAGGTTACAATGAGCTCTGTTCCTTAAATTTGTATAAGAGGGAAGAAGTCCCAGACATTTTACTAAGCGTTGAACAAGGAAGAGTGATGCAATGCATAGGATCAGTAGGAATGAAAACAATGTAGAATGCCATAATATTTTTCCAGGATTCAGATCTTACTTGGCTGGTAAAAACCTTAGCTGGTGAATAAGTGGGCTTGTTTAAGAGTCAGTTCCACAATTCTCTTTACAAGTTAGTTTCATAAATTTTTCCAAATACCTTCATTTTAAAGTATTTTCTCCCCTAAAGAAAGAAGTGAGGCTGGAGTGATTGTACAATGGGTAGGGCGTTTGCCTTACACGTGACCAACCCGGGTTCTACTCCCAGGATCCCATATGGTACACTGAGCACTGCCAGGAGTAATTCCTGAGTGAGTGCATGAGCCAGGAATTAACCCCCATGCATTGCCAGGTGTGACCCAAAAAGCAAAAAATAAATAAATAAATAAAAATAAAAAAAGAAAGGGATGTATTGTGTATTGGTAGTTATGCTCCTTTTATCTCTAATACAAAATCTTATCATAGTAGGGTGAGTAAGGCATTTGCCTTACACCTGGCCTTCAAGGATTTGATTCCTAGAAACACATCTGGTCCCCTGAACCCCTTACAGGATCGATCCTGAGAACTGAGTCAGGAATAAGCCCAGAGCACTGCTAGTTGTAACCTCCAAACATTGTTAGAGCCAATAATCTAATTAATTAACTTAGAGGCTTACTTTCACTCTATTTTTTTTTAATTTTATTTTGGAACTTATTGGCAGTGCCTTTACACTGAACCAGTATGTTTTTTTTCCCAAAAGCATTGTTTTCTTATGAGTTTACCAATCAACTGCTAATTTGAAATGCTCCTAGCATGAATGTGTTCCACAGAAACACTGATGCTATTGATATAAATACATAAGTTGCAACTACCACTAAGAGAAATGGGCACAGTAAATGGAATAAAAGTCACAGATTTCAAGGGAAAAAATGAAAAGTTCAAAACGAAGGAAAACTTGAGAAACATAATTAGAAGATAGCTAAGAAATAAAATGGCAAGTGGAGATGACCTAAAGCAGGTGAATGAAAGGCAAAATGTAAGCTGGCAACATACAGGTGGTGAGCAGGTGCAGTAAAAGAGGTACAGAAATTAATGATTTGTTTTGGAAAATTCACATCTAGGGTCTGTTTTTCACTGTTACTAAACAGGACTCATCTCACCAAGAGAAACAAGTCAGTGTTGATTATGAGCATCTATCATTTCAACAGGGGGTAAAGACTAAAGGAAGAGAAAGAGATGATTTGGGCTTAAATACTTTTTCTATGGTATGTTTTTATATGATAATAATATGCTACAGTTGTTAAAAAAACACAGAACTCTATCAGCTTTGGCCTGTCTGCCAAATCTGGTTGACTTGTATTTTTTGGAAATGTTTTTGGAAAAACTAGTCAAACACATTCATACACATATCTTCTATAGCTGCTTTTGTACTATAGTAGCAAAGTTGAATAACTATGATAGAGACTAAAGCTTCCAGTGCTGAAAGTACTTACTGTTTTGTCTTTTATAATAAAAATGTCTGCGAACTTTGCTTTAGAAAGTTTTACATGCATTTTTGAAAATTCTCAGCTCAGAAATTGGATTTGTTGGGTTAAAATACTTTTCTCTTTAGTGTTGGACTAGACATTTCATTATTCAATATTTGTTTTACCTCATGTGTCCTCTAGTAGGACTGTCAGTAGACCAACTAAGTATATGAAGTAGCACAACTGTCTCTGTTCCTCCTCTGTACATCTATTCATGCGACAATATAGGTTCCTTGTTGGTATTTTCCAGGGTTATATGCAACTTCTGTCAACCCTACTGACAATCAGAAACTGTTTTGACCACTAGGCAGTAGAGAGGTGCTTAAATTTGTAAAACCTTGCAGATATATTTAGAATAGATTGGCTTGCATCAACATTTTGCTTAATATTTCGGTAGAGGCATACTACAATTATATAATGCACTCCAAAGTTTGAAACTTTCGGTGAGATTGGCCTTTTGATTTTACTCAAAAATCATCCAGGAGAGATTCAGGCAGAGATAACATCAAGGAACAACTATAAATACTAAATGTCTCTTCTGCTTCCATCTTCTGTTTAAAGAAGTATCCTCTTGAAATTGAAGCCAAGATCATGTTTAAGAGGGTTTCAAATGAAAGATGAGTGAGGAGCTTATAGAAGGCACTCGATTGCTTTCAGTAAATGCAAGTTTCTAAGACTAAAGGAAGGATATTCTGAAGTTTAGGAAAAAAGAAACCTTCCCATATTAACAAGCCAGTGTCAGCCAAGTATCTTACTAACCAACACCCCCCAACCTCACTCCACCAAATTTCTGTTGGGCAGTCAGAGGCTATCCGGCATTTAAGAATATAATTTACTAATTTTATCTAATTTCTATATTATATACACTTTTTAGGATTTTGAACCTCACTCTGCTCAGGATCTGTTCTCTGGGATGATGGTAGTGCTCAGCTAACCCCATGTGGTACCAGAGAGAGAATCGAATCTGACATGTGTAGGGCAAGTGCCGTATTTGCCGCACTATCACACTGACTCATTTCCTGTTTAAAATCGGTTTCCTTTTCAGTCCATTATGCATGTTGTCTTGTTCATGCTTTCCTACGTTTATATATCTTAAGTTCTTTCCCACATATTTGATGTATTTTCCTTAACCTTCACAGAGATTCAAATCATCTTTCTCACATTATTTCCCATCTTCCATAAGAAAACCCTTATTTGGGGCTGGAGCAATAAGCACAGTGGACCGGGCATTTGCCTTGCACGGGGCTAACACGGGTTTGATTCCCAGCATCCCATATAGTCCCCCGAGCACTGCCAGAAGTAATTCCTGAGTGCAAGTCAGGAGTAACACCCATGCATCGCTGGGTGACAGAAGAAAAGCAAAAAAAAAAAAAAAAAAAAAAAGAAGAAAGAAATAAAAAAAGAATACCCTTATTTTGTGCTTTGTGTCACGTTTAGTTTATAATCATATCATTGAATATAATGATTATTTTATTATTTAAAATCATGCTCTCTAGATGTCAAGGACTGGGTGTTAGAGAAACACTTTATTTTGTTCTGCTTTGTTTTGTTTTTATTTTGAAGCTTCACATATAGAACCTGGGATCTCACACTTGTAAGGCATGTGCTAGAGGCATTTGGGTGAGGTGACCAAAATTGTTTTATTTTTGAATGAATATTTTTATGATGGCACTGAAGGCTCTCTTTAAATCGATGAATGATAGACAGAGGGGCATCTTGAACTCCTGAGTAACCTCAATTAACTTGATCACCGTGTGGATATGGTTGATTGTGCTGAATCCTTTTAGGAACCGAGCTAGTTCACATGGTTGTTCTTCATCTAATGTTCCACCAATATATTCAGGATGTCTTGAGTGAACAGCTTGTAGATGACAGACAACAGGCAAATCAGGTGATAGTTTCCAATGTCATGGATATCTCCCTCCTTGTAAAGTAGAACAGTCCTGATGGTTTTCCACTGGGAAGGAACCTTTCACTCAGACAGGTAGCATGTGAAGAGTCAAGCCAGTGTATTGACAAGTACTGATGACAGATTTTTCAGGTGTTTGGGTCTGACATTATCAGGGCCGGGTGCTGTTCGCTTCTTTACTGACAAAATGGTTTGTCAGTGCCTCTCTCGAGAACGTTATGCATCGACTGGAATGGGAAGAAAATTTAATATATTAATATTAAATGGGATTTAATATAGACGATCGACAACTACACCAAGTCCGCTTCACTAATGACATCTTTCTAATAACACCAAACATTAACCAAGTGACACAAATGCGGGCCAACTTCGACCATGAGTGTGGAAAGGTCAAAGTGTAGCCGAATCTCACAAAGTGAGATCAAAAATGTTCATGAGAAATGGACTCGTTCCTGACATTCCATTAGCTCTCAGTGGAACGAACATCTCCAAATTCAGCAATTATGTGTACCTAGGTTGAGAACTCAACATGAGGAACGACCCTGGAGCCTGAGCTGTGCAGAGGAAGAGAGTGGTGTGGAAACCCTTCAAGAGCTTCGAAGAAATATCTAAGAGGACAAAGAACCTCCAGCTCTGGGTACATCTCTTTGACTCCATAGTTCTTCCTGCACTAACATATGTGTCAGAGATCTGGGCCCTACGAAAAACAGTCTGAGAATGCTATTTGGAGGAATTGAAAGAGCTATGCTTGGAGTATCATGTTTCACTCAAGTGAGAGAAGGAATTCGGGAGTTCAGACCTCTGTTGATGATGGAGAATCAGAGATGCTGTCTCATTTGCCAAGGCTTCGAAAATCAGATGGGTTGGACACGTAATGCAATTTTAAGATGACGAATGGACTAGAGACATTACTGACTGGATTCCATGAGATGTCAAAAGAAGGTGTGGCTGCCAACTTATGAGATGGTCAGACTTCTTCGTCAAGACCCTGAACAATCAGTTTGAGGCTCTTAGTGTTCCTGGAGCGAGCAGATACAACTGGGCTATGCTGCCATGCAATAGGGACAAATGGAGACATTTACTGGCGCCCGCTCAAGCAAATAGATGAGTAATGAGATGTCGAGTGATCAAATTATTTTGATGATGTTTACTACCATTTGCTGATGAAAGAATCAGATCTCCTGCCAATTACTTTCATCTTCTCACTCATCTCTGATCTCCCTGGGAGTTCTCTGAAAGATTCTCTAAGCATTTAGTTCCAGCCAAATGTTTAGCTTTGCCTGAGAAGCTATCCTTCTGCTGAAAAGAGCCTAGTGAATGGTGTCAGTCGTAGATTGAACCATATACTTCAAAGCGGTTATGACATCCCAATCTTTGGGTGGATTAGAAATATATTTTTACCTCTTATAACACCACTAACCCTCTATCACTTATTTTATAAAACTAATATGGTGTTTATTATAGTATGCTTGTTACTTTAATAACCCAATATGGTTGACTTGTCTATTATTACCTCAACAAAATAATCACTCCTTTGATCAGAGAGAAGAGGTTGGAAATAAATCCCCCAGTACTGCCTTCATTATGTGAACATGGGTTAAAGTTTCTCAGCATGAAACCTTTACATGAGATTTGTAGCATAAACAGGAGTAGCTGTTACTTTTTCTCGGCAGGAGCAGACAGATTTATGGACAGACATGATTTTTCTTGCAGCTGTGGGTTGATGTCTTATTCGGCTTAAACTTATTCTGAATATTTTGAAGGCTGAATAACCAACAGAAATATGTTTTTCTCTTTCTCTTCCCTTTGTTGTTG
This sequence comes from Sorex palustris, assembly GCA_028565675.1. Taxonomy (NCBI): domain Eukaryota; kingdom Metazoa; phylum Chordata; class Mammalia; order Eulipotyphla; family Soricidae; genus Sorex; species Sorex palustris. The sequence continues at coordinate 1,445,984 of JAOXYA010000009.1, read as the reverse complement.
TTGTGATGACAGGGGACTGCACAAATTTGGTTTTGTGATCACACACCTTGTTGCAACACCCACTCTTACACAGTTTTAGTATGGAAGAGTCTGCACACTTTGCTAGAGTGCCAGGAATCACAAACAGATCTGCTGCCAAAGGATTGTAATTGGCATGTGAGGTGGTACTGGAGGTAACCTCTTGGCCTCTTGCCTTTAAAGCAAGCGCTCTACCACTGAACTAAAGCCAGGGTCCCAGGATTATATTTCTAACAGTTCTTAAAACTGGGAAGCCCAGGGTCAGTGTCAACATGGTCAGAGTCAAATTCTTGTGAAAACTCTGTTCCTGGCTCTGAGACACAGCTCCCTTGTTGTATGCCTATAAGGCAAGGAGTGCATGGGGGAGGGAAAGGAGGAAGAGGAAAATGATAAGAAGAGAGGCCAGGTAGGAGGGAGCTAGAGAAAGGGAGGTCAGAAGGGAGGGAGGAAGGCACACCAGTTTCTCTTCCTCCTTTTTTATGGGGGCACTCATCCTACGGGGAAATTCCAATATCAGGATCTGTGTTGCACCTAATTATCTCCCCACACCCAACAAGTCTGCACTTCTAAATACTATCACCATGGTGGATAAAGTGTCAAAATATAAATTTTAGGAAATACAATAGAGAACATAGATGTTTAGATAGATAATGGGAGAATTTTAGAGATTTATGAAAATTTCATCATGCTGTTGTAATATCTGAGCACCATTCATAGTTTCATGTAAGTTTCCGTGACCTTAGCTTTCTATTCTTGCTAATGGATGGTCTATAAGTCTCTAATTGGGTTGATCACTTGATCACTTGGCATCTCCTTACTCAGCGATTTGCATGAGTGGGCGCCAGTAACACCTCCGTTCGTCACTATCACCTGCTAGCGTAGCCCAATGGTGTCTGTTTGCTCCAGGAACACTGAAAGCCTCAAACTGATTGTTCAGGGTCTTAACAAAGAAGTCTGACCATCTCCTAGGTGGGCGGCCATGCAATCTTTTGATGCCCCATGGAATCCAGTTGGTAATGGCTCTAGTCCAGCAGTAGTCTTCAAATTGCATTACGTGTCCAGCCCATCTGATTTTCGACACCTTGGCAAATGAGACAGCATCCCTGATTCTCAATTGTCAATTGAGGTCTGAAGTCTGGATTTCTTCTTTCACTTGAGTGAAACATGATACTCCAAGCATAGCTCTTTCAATTCCTCTTTGGGTGACCCAAATAGTGTTCTTATACTGTTTTTGTAGGGCCCAGGTCTCTGAGTCCCTGTGTGGCTCATCACTGCAGTCTCATACCTTGCTGTCCATTATACTCTGAAATATAGCAGCCACCGTGTCGTCGTCAGCAAGGAGAAAAGGCAGAGGGACAAACATCCTTTCCCTCCCAGGGCAGCATGGTGCCATATTTTAATGCACAGTCTAGAAGCATTTTTGTTTGGCATTATATTTTGCTCAAATTTTCCAGCCACCATTCAAGCCTACCTTACAGGTACAGACGCTAGATAATTTATTTTCCAGGCCTGGAGCGATAGCACAGAGGTAGGGCGTTTGCCTTGCATGCAGCCCATATGGCCAACCCGGGTTCGATTCCTCCGCCCCTCTCGGAGAGCCTGGCAAGCTACGGAGAGTATCTCGCTCGCACGGCAGAGCCTGGCAAGCTACTGTGATGTATTCGATATGCAAACACAATAGCAACAAGTCTCCAATGGAGATGTTACTGGGCCCGCTCGAGCAAATCGATGAACAACGGGAGGACAGTGACAGTGATACTAACAGAGCTGCACACCCATCACCAGATTGCCAGCATCTACTGCTATTGTGTCTTGGTCTACTCTTAATACTCCTGTCACCACCACCTATCAAATTCAGTTCTACAAACAAATTTCATGGACTTGCATCAAAGGCCATTTTTAAAATCCTCTTACTATGTTACTTTATAATCCAGTTATGAGAAGGATCATTCTGTATGGTCCATCTCCCTCTACTATCTAAAGTAATAGTTGTTCTACTTACATGCATGAATTAAATTCATGCTTTTTAACTTTTCTTGCTGCTGAGTATTATTCCATTATGTATCTATATCATGGTTTCTTTTACTAGTCATCTTTTTGTTCTTTGCACTTGGGTTTTGTGTTTTCAGATTGTGGTTATTGTGAATAGTGCTGCGATGAATACTTAAGAGTGAAAATATCTTTTCAGATTATACTTTTTGGGGTTATGGGGTAGATGCCAGGTGGAATTACTCGGTCTTGTGAAAACTCAGATCTTAGGATTTTTATTGAGAAAGCTGCAGACTGTTTTCTATAGAAGCTGAACCATAAGACATTCCCACCAATAGTGAATGAAGGTTGTTTTTTCAGTGTCCCTACCATCACTAGTCATTTCTATAGTTTCTGATGTGTACCAGTGTCACTGGTAAGAGGAGATATCTCATTGTTTTGATTTGTGTATCCCTGAGGGCTAGAATGATAGCACAGTGGTGGGGCGTTTGCCTTACAAGCGGCCAACATGGCCGACCCGAGTTCGATTCCTCCGCCCCTCTCGAGGGCCTGGCAAGCTACGAAAAGTATCTCGCCCGCACGGCAGAGCCTGGCAAGCTACCTGTGACGTATTCAATATGCCAAACACAGTAACAACGAGTCTCACGATGGAGACGTTACTGGGCCCGCTCTAGCAAATCGATGGATAACGGGAGGACCGTGACCATGATCCCTGAGATAAATAAATATACCTATTGGCCACTTATATGTCTTCTTTGAGAAACTCTATTTAGCTCCTCTCCAAGTATTAAAGTCTTTTTAAGGAGGTGGGTTTATCTATTTATCTGTCTCTTTCTATATATATCTATATCTATCAATCAATTTATCTATCTGTCTCCATATACACACACATATACACACACACACACACACACATATACACACACACATACACACTTTTGTGTGTGTGTATGGTGGTTTTGTGAGTACTCTATAGATCTTGGATATTAGCCCTTGTCAGATGTGTGGTGTGTGAATATTTCTCATATTTAGTAAAGAGTCTTTATTTTAATTATTGTTTATCTGCTATGCAGAAGCTTCTCAGTTTGGAGGTAGTCCCTTTTGCTAATTTTGCCTTTGTTTTGAAGCCGATGGCACTGAATTCTTGAAATGCCTTTACATTCAATATCATGGCAAGTCCTGCCTATGTTTTCCTTGATGAGTTTTATGAATTTGAGGCTAATATTGAGGTCTTTAATACCTAATGATAATTTTTATATCTACTCTGGCAAAATATCTATTCAACTTCTTTGGTTAGTTTTGAAGGACAAGGGGTGAGGGAATGACTTCTGGTGCTGCTCAGGATGCCTACAAGCCCTATCAGTGATTCTGGACCAACAGCCTCGGCTCAAGGTAATGCTCCAAGGATACTGTCCTATCTCCTAGCCAAATATTGGTAATAAGATTTTTTCAATAAGTTTTTAAAAATATTTTTTCACTGTTGAGTTATATTAATATTTCATTAGATATTTGGTTTGCAATTATTTTTCCCATTGTGAAGGTTTTTTTTTTATTTTTCACTGTTTATTTTGCTATGTAAAAGTGTTTCAGTTTGCTTTAATCTCATTTGTTTATTTTTTCTTTATTTTGTTGATGTGCTTTATGTGTCATGTTCAAAATTTACTGCCAACACTCACGTTAAGGAGCATATTTTCCACTAGGGATTTTGTGGTTAGTAATATTGTATTTAATTATTTATTCCATTTTAGGAAAATTTTTGTTTTGTTTTTGAACTATAGATGATGGTGATTAGGGTTACACCTGGATCTATACTCAGGAATCACTCTTGCTGGTAACACTTCATCTTTACAATAGGGATGTAGTTTGGTTCTTTTACATGTGAATGTTTATTTATTTTTCTCTTCATTGAGTACATTTAGTTACCCCGTCAAATATGCATGAGTTTATTTCAGACCAAATAATGATGGTTATTATTATTATTTTTTAATGAATCACAAGCAGCATTCGTTTCTGGACTTTTTTCTCATAAGAAACACTTTAATTTTAAAATGTTCAATAACTTTGTAGTTTTCTTAAAAATACATACTGTCCTGATAACATTTTTTGGAAGAAAATCTTGTGAGGAGCATTTTAAGGAAGAGGTCAAGGAATTGTTATTATTTTTGGGGGGGCTCTTTTATTCTTTTTTTGGTTTTGGGATCACATCCTAGAGCCAGGAATAACTCTTGGTTTCTTCAGGGGCTAGCTATCCCTGGCTCTGCACTCAGGGACCTCTCCTGGTGGGCTGAGGGGACCATATATATGGTTTGCTGTGGTTGAACCTCGGTGGCTGCATGTAAAACAATTGCCCCACCCATTATCCTATCAAGCTGGCCCTTTTTTTGCCTGCTTAAAGTGACTTTTCATGAATCGGACATTATTTGCTTAATCTTGTTTGTATCTTAATTGATGTAGAGAGCATCTCTTTACCTCCTTCCATATTATTCTCAGTGGGAGACAGTAAACTTTAACTTTATAGCTAATATTTTTTGACCACTGTGAAGATTGTGAGTTTTCAGGTTATTTCCTGCTTCCACCTTCCAACCACCCACTAAATTGCACTGCAGCCTGATCTCTGGTTCCATAGCTGAGTTCTAGTTCAATAGCTCTACCTCAGAGAGGCTAGATGGTCATAGAAGTAAATCAGAGTGTAAGAATCAAGTGAAATGGGTGAACCAAGGTGGTAGAATTTACCAGCCTCTAAAGTAAAAGCTTAGCTCTTTGGACTTAGAATGGTAGAACACACGTTGGTTTTATTTTTCTAATTTGCAGTTCAGAATGCTTCAAAATTTAGTCAAGTATTAAGCCGATGGTTTAATTTCCTTTTTTCCTGGGGGTATAAATGGTTTGAGTCAAGCCACCAACCATATCCCTGCAAATGAAGCATATTTGCATTTTGCATGTGTGTAAGCCCAGTAAATGTTGATTGCTTCCAGCTCACTGACAAGCACCAGTGTGCTTTCCATTTTGTTACCAAATAATAAATCCTCAAATAGAGGCACTGTCTCTGGGCTTAACAGGAAGCATGACTCACACCTCTAACCACAGAGAAGGGAAGCATCAGTGATGTACTCAACTGGTATAAAATGCTAACTAGCATTGTTAAATATATATTTCCTTGTCCACATTTCTTTGGAGCAGGGCTCTTTGTTTTTGTTGAAATAAAAGAAAAAGTCCAACTCACATCATCAGAAACAATAAAGGTGATATTTCGGTTCACATTCTTATCAGTGAACTTCAGGCAATGGCTTATGATTAGGTTCAGACTCTGCATCGATTTGTTTTTCTCAGTTTGTGTTTTGCTTCTTTTGCTTGCTTGTGTACTTGTTTCATCATGGGAAGAAATGCAGCAGTATTGGGAAATGTCTTTCTAGCTGCATATCTGGAATAATAGATTTGATCCTTACCCAACATTGAATAAAAGTACCAGACTTAACTCAGTGAACAAAATTAGGTCACAGGCACACATACCACTGATTAATCAGCAGTCACTGTGCCCAACACTAGAACCTGGGTTGTTGAAATCTGGGCAGTGTGAAGCCTCTTCACTCACCCTCCTAAGTTAAGCAGCCCTCTACCCTTAGCACCAAGCTAAGAGGGTACCTCTGCAGCATCAGCCAAAACCGGGTTCTGAAGCATGGCACTTGGTTGGTGTTCAGAGGCAGGAAATCCACAAATTCACAATGTTAACTATAATGTGGAACCAAGTCTTGGCCTGAGATGTAGGAGGTTTACGGTAGATATTCAGCCTTAGCCAAATTATCTTTGTAATTTTGCCAGATCTTCTGATCTGTTTCCCAGCCAGTTATATATTAAGTCCTTTTACAGAGGATTTTTTATACAAAACTGATCCTGGGCTTTTGGAGTGTGTGTGTGTGTGTGTGTGTGTGTGTGTGTGTGTGTGTTTCCTTTTTTTATTTTAAATAAAAAATTTGAATCTAGTTCATGTAGCCTCATTCCAACACCTAAAATAATTCAGTCACTTTAAATGCCATATGGAATAAATAAATGTTTTGACACAAATCAAACTTAATTTCCCATAAAAATCATCAGTATTGGTTACTCAGATTGAATATGTAAGGTCAGCAAAGGCCAAGGCTTTTGGCAGGCATATAAAGGAGAAATGAAAGGAATTAGAAAGCAAGAGACTAAAGTCATCTTGTAAATTAGAAAGTGATGGCAGAACTGTTGTTTTTTTTTTTTTTTGTAAATTCCCAGAATAAGGAAAAAAAGTACATTCTTGCAGTAGAGAATTGACTGGTGTTCACAGACTGGTAGGCAGAGCAAGAGCACATGGACTGTGTATTTAAAGGGGTGGATCATACAGACTCTAACTTAAATTAGCACATGTTGAAAATAACCACAATTGGAGGAACTTCTTACCACCCAGCTCAGTCCCATTCAAGGAGCAAATATTGGCTCAGCAAGCACTCTGTTCTAGGTTTAGCAGTGATGAGATTATAAAGAGGAGGAAGAGATTGAATCCGTCATCAAGGAGCTTACTATACTAAATAAATGAGCTAAATCATCTAACAACATTCTTTAAAGTAAGCCCCATTTTAGAAGGAAGGGAAGATTTTATTTTATGGGTGTTAGTTCTTCGCAATATAAAAGGTATTTCATCTGTATCAGATAGTGTATCTGATATTTTACATTTTCAAAATGAAGTAAATAAAAACTAAAGGTAAAGGTAAAGGCCCTCCCGTTGATCGTCGATTTGCTCGAGCGGGCCCAGTAACGTCTCCGTTGGAGACTT